>CAIGQZ010000217.1:9068844-9080833 GCA_903798205.1 Danio tinwini | reverse complement strand
ATATATATATATATATATATATATATAATTAAAATAAACATGTTAATATTGTTATGCTCATATAAATGATGAGTTGTAACATAAAGTGAGTTTGCTGATGCTGGACTTAAAGAAGAGAAACCACAACAAAGTCTAAATGAAACAAAGATTAATGATTTATTAAACGACAATATTAAACCGTGAATGGAAGAATTTAGAATTTAAATAATAATTAATCAAAATTAAACCCCAGCCAACTAAAATAACTAACCAAAGAAAAATGTAGAAACAAAACTGTAATCTTTGTCGTATATGACGCTTAATTAAACCTACACAACCTATCAAAACAATACTACAGGGATGGCAACTACTCAGTAAACTAAACTAACACAATTATCTCCTAACCAGGGTTAATAGAGACTCATACCGTATACAGTGTTAACAGTTAGCAAAACAAAAACTGTATAGTAGGGGTGTAACGGATCACAAATCTCACAGTTTGAATCACGTTATGTTTTTTAGTCACGGAGTAGGCCTGTCACAATAATCAATATATCGATGTATCGCACAACACATGGACATCAATTCAATTATTTTTAGTGATGCAATAAATATCGCCCATACATAAAAACAATTCTAGCAACATTTTAACTGATTGTGCAACATCTCTACCTCTCCTGAAGGTGTCCGTATGGTTAAAAACACTATAGTATTTACTATAAATTACTTTAGTACATTTTCATGTGGAAGTCTGACAACTGAAAATAAATCTGGTAGAAGATATATTACTTTTCACCTTGCACTTTTTTGTTAACACTAATTATTATTCATTTAGGATATGCGTTTTCACATTCTGATTCCAATGCCTAATTATTGAATTATTAAAATGACTATGATTAAATAAATATTCTTAAGAATAAAATATTGTGTGTTTTTTGAAAGAGTGTACTTGCATTGTGATATTATATTGTCATTCTGGCATTATATAATGAGTGGCATAAAATGGTCTTAAAATGACAATAATATCGTTTATCGCAATATATTTTGGTGCAACATATCATACAACAAAAAATAGATATTGTGACAGGCCAAGAGGGGAGGAGAGAAATGTCATTTGCTTTCCATTTATTACTGCAAGACACTTGAGTTTTAACAAACAGAACTTACCTGTAATTTTATAAAAAATTTAATTGAAGAAATAATCAGCAGAATAATAATACATTGTAAAATATTCAGTACTGTGAAAAATTCATTGTTATTACTGCTGTTGCCGATAACACTGATAATACGCTGATAATGTTGCTGATAATAATAATAATACTAATTATAATAATATTAATATACACAAGTGGCAATTTCACATCTGTCACATCCATAACGAAGCTTTTTCCTTATAAATGTAAAATAAAATCAATCCTTTTTGTTCCATAGAGAGCCAACTCTTACCCTTATGATTAGCATTATTTCTTTTGGGTTGTGCAGTTTAATTTGCAGAATTTCTACAAAGTATGTTGTATACTGTAAACTCGCAGACTTTTTTCATCACATCCAAAACGCATGTTTATTTTCCTTATTTAAATTATAAAAAATGTTTACGGATTGATATTTTTCTGATCCCATAACTCTGTGGTTAGTTGTTATGGAAAATATAAACACATGTTTTAATATGATGTTACCATACTTTCTCTGTGAATTTATGTTTTGAGATTTTACTGCAAATGTCACATCTATAACGCTGGAATTGCTCAAATATAAATCTAACAATATAGATTGTGTGCAAAAATTTATTGTAAGTCTCATTTTTAATAAATGATTCAGTTATTTACTCATAAAACTGTTTCATTGCTAGATGTATAATTTGTTGCGTGGGTGTTGAGATCCCGATCTTTTTAATGATTAACCGTGCAGCTTACAAGTAGTGACAGAAAACACTTTTTAAAAGCTAAGAACCCCACCACATCCCAAATAATCTACCACAACTTTTTTCATCATCATTATATTTTATAGGAAAGCCTAAATGCTTTCATGCATGTGCATGAGGTGATCTCGCTCTGTGATCATTACAATTTAGGATTAATCTACAAGTAAAAAATTTATTAATCTGTTGTTTAATAGTGTTCCGAACCATGGGTTGTGATCCATAAGAATCACACATCAACTGTGATCCATTACACCCCTACTGTATAGTAATCCAAGACTCATAGTGATCATAAAGTTCCTAATAATCAGATCAAGTAGTCTACAGAAAAGCTTAGCTTGCAACAGAACAATACAACAAGAGACAGCAAAAACTAAACTACAATGTTTCATATGAGACATGAAAGACCTGGCTAGTTAGTGCGACCCCACACAAGGATGAGTGTTTGGTGTTGAATCAGGTGCTCCTGGCGATCAGCAGAAGCAAATCCTTTTAAATGCAGCAGACCAACTGTTGATTGGTGTGCCGAGTGACATCACAATGATAAGTGATGGCCTTTTTGACCAATGGTCACACACCTCTGGCTGGACAGAAAACAAAGCAGGGAAAAGGGAGAAAGAGTGCAACAGAAAACAAAAACGAAACACTCAAAAACATCAGTGGAACGTAACAATATAAAGGCAAGTTTATTTATATAGCACATTTCATACACAGTGGCAATTCAAAGTGCTTTACATAAACAGGAATAAAAGAGACACTTGTAAGACAATAAATAATAAAAATGATTAAAAACAGATTAAAATGTGTTAGAACAGGTTATACAAAAGTGAAAAAGGAAAGACAGACATACTGTAATAGTGTGATCTGTCGGACGTAGCACAGTGCTCATTTAGTAAAGGCACACCAATAAGCAATAATATATTACTTTAAAAATGCAGTGCTCCACATTTATTCATGCTTTCCCAACACAAATTAAGTTAACTTAAATAAATATTGTTTTGTTCAATTTACTTAAATTTGTAAAAAACTAAAAAGCTAACTTGATTCCTTAATGTTGTCCCAACACAATTTGATTGTGTAGAACCCAACATTTTTTACAGTGCATGAAATATTAACTATCATCTTAAAAAAAAAGACGTGGGATTGCTATGCCGGTGCTGATGACCAGTTGTCCTCATTATGCAACAGCAAAAATATGAAACCTTCTGGCAGAATGAGCACATCAGCACAGAGAGACACATGCTGTCTTCATTCTCCTTCTGCTGTCTGGATTTATAATCTCTAGCAAACAACAGATCTTGCCATACCAAGAACTGCTAGAATAAACCGTGCTTGAATACCAGAGAAAGTGTTGGTTTTGTGGATGGAGCGGCACCAGGGGTCCAGAGCCTAAATACGCCTGCTGGCCAAACTGGGACGAGGCTCCCGCTGCTGCTAACAAGCAGGCGATACTGAACGCTCATGAATATTACATAGTTGATGGTTTTGGGATCACTGCATGCACACAATACCAGCTTGGTTACATTTTTTTTTTTTTTTTGCGAATGTTAGCTAATGAATGCTGTTTCAAAAGTATTCAAAAGCTGGGTTGGTTTTAGAATTTGCATCTCATTATTTTCATATTTTCAGAGATGCTTATTTTTAGTGCTCCTTGCAGAACTCTTCATTATTATTGCTTTAACTTGCTTAATTATTGCTTGTCTATTATTAGTGCTCTGTAATTAACAATCATAATGTGCATTTTCAGATTTCCAGCACATATCTTAGGGTTCTCACACAGGTATGGGATTTTCTGGAATATCATGGAATTTTTAAAAGGTCTATTCTAGATATTGAATGTCAATAAATGTTTTATTTCTTTTGCCCAAATTATGGAATGTCTTATTTTTTTTGTTTGCCTTTTTAAAATGTACATATTTCCTATTTAATAAAATATTTAAAAACTAAGTAAACTTAGATGGGGTGACATGGTGGCTCAGTGGTTAGCACTGTCACCTCACAGCCTCACGGTCGCTGGTTCAAGTTCTGGCTGGGTCAATTGGCATTTTTGTGTGAAGTTTGCATGTTCTCCCCATACACTCTTCCGGGTGCTTCCGTTTTCCCCATAGTCCAAAGACATGTGCTATTCACCTTATTCTCTGCGTACGAGCGGTCGCAGCCATTTGAATCTTTTTGGCTCGAGACTTCTGGTCTCATTCACTTCCATTCCTCTTTAGAGGTTAAAAACAGGTTGCAAACTGATATTTTCCTATTATATTATTCTGCTTTTTATGTATAGACATGCAAACACGTGTTTGTAGAGCAAGTACTGTAAGTTTGACCATTTTCTGCCGTTTATTATTCCGATTCAGTTGTCTATGGGAGAAATGACTAGGAAGTTCTAAAACATTTGCAAAAACGAGTGCACTTCCGCAATGTAGTACAAGATCAATAGGTGAATTAAATAAACTAAATTGGCCATAGTTTATGTGTGTAAATGAGTGTGTATGGGTGTTTCCCAATACTAGGTTGCAGCTGGAAGGGCACCCGATGTGTAAAACGCATGCTGAATAAGTTGGCGGTTCATTCCACTGTGGCAACCCCTGTTGAAAAATGAATGAATGAATGAAAATACGATAAAATAAAACGTAAATATTAATATTAAATATTTACATTAAAATTATATAAAATATTTGTATCATATTGCTTCATATGTTTTGCCTGTTGTTATGGTTTGACTTTTTATCACCGCTATTTTTTCCCCTGCTTGGCAACCGACAATCAAATGCTGTTACTAAGCTGTACCTGTTAAAATATTTACTGTATCATTTTCTTTGTACGCTCAGTGCTCAACAAGTCCCTCCCACACTGTAAAAAATTCTTGATTCCACACAATTGATTTGTGTTGAGACAACTTGAAGAAATTAAATTAAAGTATTAGTTTTTGCAAATGTAAGTGGATTAAACATGAAACAATAGTTGAACCTAAAAAAAACCCTCAATAATTTAGTTTGAGCTCATTTTAAATAAGTACTTTGACAAACAGCAAATAATTAATTTGTGCTTCTGTATTTATTTGCAGTGTGAATGTAGAATGTTTGTTTTGTAGCAGCATAAATGCAGCTCATTTCTTTAATTAGTTACAATTAAATTTTAATGTAAATATATTTGCAGTAGGTTTTTATTCAGTTTCTATACAAATATTTGCATCACATTTCTGTATTTGGTTGCAATGCTAATATACTGTAGTTGCAGCTTGTTATTGAACATGTACTCAAACTGATAAAGGTGTTTTCTTAATTTGCTTGTGTTTTCTATTTGCATATATTTTCTTCTGTAGCAGCGGTTTGAGCTTTCACAGTCGCTGTATAATAGAAGCTTTACTTCACCCAAAAATGAAAATTGTCATCAGTTACTCACCATTTACTTGTCACACACCAGTTTGAGCTGCTTTCTTTTGTTAAACATAAAAGAAAGATAAAGAATGTTGGATAAAATTAACTGAAGAATGAATCCATTGATGTTCATAGTATATTTGTTCCTACTATAGCTATGTTTCCATCGACCGATTTTTATTTTTATTTATTTATTTATTTATTTTTATTTATTTATTATTTATTTATTTTTTTTGAATAAAAATGTTTGGTAACACTTTACAATAAGGTTCATTAGTTAATGCATTTACTAGCATGAACTAATCATGATTAACACTTGTATAGCATTTATTAATCATAATCAAACATTTACTAATGCATTATTAACATCCGAGTCCATGCTTGTTAACATAAGTAAATGCTCCATGAATTAACATGAACTAACAATGAACAACTGTATTTTCATAAGCTAACGTTATTTAACATGAACAAATACTGTAGTAAATGTTTTGTTCATTGTTTGTTCATGTTAGTAAATGCATTAATTAGCATTAAGTAAAGGACATTATTGTAAAGTGTGACCAAATGTTTAATGAAAACATTAAATTGTCACTAAAAATCACTAATGCATCACATTTCATTGTTATTTTTGATATTTGCTCCAGTTAATCAGGAAGTGATTATTTTTTTTCTCTTTGACTCATTGGATGGAAATGGTGCTTTGCTCGCTAGTGTTTTATGAGATATTCCAGTCAAATTTACATCTTTAGGAACAGCATAGCTAATGGCTGCCTTTTTCCAACTTTTTTCAGAATATCTTGTTTTGTGTTCAAGAGAAGAAATACATTCATAAACGTTTAGAACCATTTTGAGTAAATGGTAAAGATGTGACGAGATCTTGAATCGTAATTCATTAAAATAATAAAAAAATAACATTCATTACAAGTTGATTTTAAAAAAGCATCTGAGTTGTTTTACAATTTTCAGATTTTTCTTCAGTTTAATAAAAATCTATTTTCCATTCATATATTAGCGAATATATTGCCATGTTTGCATGTCCTTTACTGCATTAAGGCTGATTTATACTTCTGCATCAAGCGTATGCTACGGCGCAGCCTACGCGTGGACGCATAGCCCCTCGCCGTGGCCGTCGGCCACGTTGATGCACACCTCTCAAAAAATGTATCGCGTACGCATAGAGCAAGCTCTGTGATTGGTCGGCTTGGTAGTGCTGACGAGAGTGGGTGGAGGTGAGAGCCGCGTGCCAGAGTGAGTGTTTACAAGTGTGGAGTCCCGTGAAAGAGCTCCAGATGGAGACTGTTGTTTTGTATTTACCTAATGATTAAAGTTGTTGCACGTCCGCCGGTTCACACCTTAAAATGAGCGAATTTGAGCCACTTGTACATTAAGGAAGTGTTCAGAAAAAACAAAACACAAGCGAAGAACCTCGACACAGAGAAACATAAACACCTACTGCCAACTAGCGTTTTGGAGTTGTATTGCAGAGAAACCGCGTGCAGAAGTATAAATGCACGGCTATGCGCGAGGCTTGCGCCGTGGGTCACGCTGATCACTTGACGCAAAAGTATAAACCAGGCTTAGGTGTCCACGTGTAGGCTGCGCCGTAGCTTTTAGCCTTTAGAGCTGCACGATTCTTCGTGAATCGCGATATATATATTTTTTTATTTATTTTATTATTTTTTTTTTTTGCTTAAAATAAAGATCACAATTTTCTCATTCTGTAGATTTAAAATAAAGGTTAATATGAGTCTGCTATTATTATTTCTTAAATGTGGTAAAACAACTATAATGATAATATTCTGTGTAGCTCTACTGTTGGTTAAAATGCTAAATTTTTAATAGACTTTGAATGATGGACTTAAACAGACTTTAAATACATCCTGGTCATTAATGCACAGTAAAGTGACGACATCAGAATACAACTATTCATAATTCTGATGTTGAATTATTATGTTTGAGACATTGCAATTGCTTGCAATCTGTCATTGACAACATTATTAGACCATTTATTCACTGGTAAAATCAGACATTTGTCATTATCAGATACCCTCTTACATTAAATTCAAAATCATATAGGCTACAGTAGTTATACAGATTTTTATTAAAAAATTATAATAGTTATTTTTTATGCACAACTCTGTGTTCGCTATGAAAGAAAAACATATTAAATGCTTGTCGTAATCATGGGGTGCGAGTAGGCTACAGAAAAGGAGAAAAAAATGGAAATTATTATTTATTTTTTATTATTTTTGCAAATTTGTGATCTTTGTTCAGATTCATCTGCATATCTGTCAACCCTCCCGTTTTTCCCGGGATTCGCCTGTATTTTACAATTCTATCCCGCTATCATTCCAAAAAGGTATTTTTCCGTATTTCTCCCGTATTTTCAGTCTTTCATTGAAGGGTGGCAAATAAACATTAAAGAGCAGAGCCTCCCTATACGCAACCCATACCGCCGAACCACCAGGGGCCGTCCCTTGCTCTTAAAATTGAGGCTGTTCTGTGCTTTCGCTTTGTTTAGGCATAAAAGCACTTTGAAATAAATATAAAAACGGCAGGATTCACTTTCCTTTTCATTACAGGTGCCGTCTCCCCTTCATATGCAACCCTCAAAACAGTCATATAGCGGTGCACGACTATCAGCTGACGCACTCCATAGTGATAAATAGACGCTGTTTCCCAAACCAAGCGGAGGCTGGGTTTTGGGTGCGTGTTTAAACAGACATATACACATAATTAATAATAATAATATCTAAAGATGTAGATCTTGGTGGTGTTTTTTTCAAACACACCTAATTTTGTCCTAATGAGCATAAAAAGTTAGGAAAGCAATCGAATGTTTTCTTTATAACGTTAGATGGTTGCATTTTTAAAGTGACACCTGTTATTTAATGTAATCAAACAAAAAAAAAAATCTAAATAAATAAGAGATTCATTCGTTGCTCTTTAATCAGAATGTGTAAGTTATACAGTGAAGATAAAGTTAATAAGATCTGATGACTTGATTCTATTTCATTATAATAGCTATTAATATTATTAAACTGAACTGTTAACACTGTTGTACACTATTTATTTACAATGAAACCGCTCAAAATGAGCATATTTAGTAATTGAAGGATTTTTAAAAGGAGGGTCAGGGTAATCCCTTATTATGGTGGGCATATCCCTTATTTTCACATCCCAATGTTGACAGGTACGTTCATCTGATCTATTTTCGCTGCTAAAATAGACCAAAACAGTCATTATTTCATCAAAAATATAAGTGACTTAATATTATTCACTTGTTTGTTGAACTGTCATATGAAATCAGTGTCACATGTTCAATCATGAGGTGATGGTAAATTAAAGGATGGTCAATTGTCTCTCGATTGTCAGGTCGTGTGATGTTTGTTGCTGAACTGTATTCAAATGTTATAAATATAAAAACACCACATTTTGAAATGTAACTGCAGTATATCAGTGTAGTATTTGTGTGTTCTGTGCTCATAGACTTTAGAAACCGGCGCTCATTTGTTTGATTTCTCTTTGAGAAGCTGCACAAGCACAAGGGGGGTTGTGCATTGGGGCCAACTGCAATGGACCAGCTTTGGGGGGGCCCAGCTTGCAAAAGGTTGAAAACCCCTGGTCTAGGGTGTCGAAAAGAGATCACAATATCGATTCAATTAATTGTGCAGCTATATACTGCATAGAATTTATTAAAATAGAAGTAAAATAACATTCATTACAAGTTACCTAAATAAAGCACTTAAATAGTTTTGCAATATTTTTTTTTCAGTTATTTTACATTTTATGTATTTCATAATTGAAGATTTCTTTAAAAATACTGTAAAAATCTTGTCTTGTTCTCATGAAATCAATCTTGTGTCTCGTCTCATCTCATGGAGCAAGCGTCTTGTCACACCCCTAGTAAATGCTGAGGAAATGTTTGTGTTTCAGTGAACTATCCCTGAACCTTGGCTGGGTCAGTTGGCATTTCTGTGTGGAGTTTGCATGTTCTCCTCGTGTTCGTGTGGGTTTCCTCCGGGTGCTAAGGTTTCCCCCACAAGTCCAAAGACATGCCGTACAGGTAAATTAGGTAAGCTAAATTGTCCATAATGTGTGTGTGTGTGTGTGTGTGGGTGTGTGTGTGTGTGGGTGTTTCCCAGTGATGGATTGCAGCTGGAAGGGAATCTGCTGCTTAAAATGCTAAATAAGTTGGTGGTTCATTCCGCTCTAGGGACCCCAGAATAATAAAGGGACCGAAAAGGAATAATTGAACTATCCTTTTAATAATATTGTTGAAATTGAAGTGCTGTTTTGTTTCTAGTAAATTTGGGCAAACTTTTAACATTTTATACTACTAAAAATATAAATGTTTTTCTGCAGGTTTTTATTTCCATTATATGCCTTTTTTTGTTGTTTCTTTCAAGTAATGAATTGAGAAATAATGTCGACATTTCCAGAATTCCTGATGTTCTTCAGTTTTGATGTCAGCATCTTGATCATTATTAATTAAGTTATTGTATCACCACAACAGATCTGCACCTGTGCTCGCTCAAGCCGACATGCTCCTGCTTCAATCTGTTTTCCTCTGTTCTTTCTTCCCTGTCTATTACAGCCCGAGACACGATTGATTCTTCACTACTATTTTTTTTGGCTTTTGAGAGATTTATACGTAGCTCAGGTTTTCACACTTCTCACAGACTAAAGTTTATATTTCTAGTAATATAAATAGTTTAAAGTAAATCCAAATCAACTAGAAACAAAACAGCACTTCATTTTCAACAATGTTATTAAAGGGATAGTTCACCCAAACACAATAATTTCCTCACCATTTACTCCATGACAATTTTAACTTTAGAGTTAACATTTTCTCTGAGCAATTAATAGATAGACTTATTTCAAATTGTTAAGAGTTCACAGTTATGCCAAGTTCAGACTGCATGCTTTTAGCCCTGATTTTGACTCACTGACACTCACTGAGAAATCGCCGACAAATGCCTGAAATCACAGGCAAATTGGTGCTCGTTCACGCGAGTGACAATCACACAGTATGAACAATCACGGACGCGATATGAGAGAATCACAGATGAGTCGCCGACACCTGTGAGATATTTGGCGTGCTAAATATCTGGAGCTGTCGGCGATTCAAATCATGCCGTGTGAAATGTGTTCTGGTTGAAAATAACATCAGCGATCACCTACAGCCAATGAGAGAGCAGCATTCACTAGTACGGGTACCTGCAGGCCAGCGGGAGTCTGGGGGAGAAGCTAAAAGCGCTCATTTTCAGTTGATTTGGACCCAAGAAATGGAGGAAAAACTAGTGTCAATTTAGCAGGAGCACTGTTTCTGTTTGACGTGTCATCTGAGCAATATCACAACCAGGTCGAAAAGTAAAGAAAAGTTGAAGATAAATAGCTTATTCTCTTCAAAAGCCAGGTAAGCAACATGAGTACATTTTCTAAAGCTAAAGCCTTTTTTTCAATTATGTAGTTAATAACAAAATATATACTTTGTGACCTTGTGTTGTTTCCATGTCACTTCTTGTGTTTGTTTGGTTGTGAGACGTAGTTTGGACAAAGTTGTCGGTGATTCTTTCTATTGAAGTCATGCAGTGTGAACTCTCCTGTCGCCGATCCATCCTACAATGTAAACACAGCGCTGACAGAACACTAGCTCAGATAGTCATGCAGTGTGAAAACATCCGTGGCACGACTGTGTAAATCATGCAGTCTGAACTCGGCATTAGCATGACGTTTTGTGTCATTAGATGTTAGGACTATAGAATTAAGTGGGCCATTTGAACTATTGCTAACATTTCTAAGTGGTAAAAACTGCTAAGAAGTGTACAGTCTGTGTCATCATACAAAAAAAAAATTGTTTAACCATGGCTTCAAAGAGTTTCAATAGGGTTCATGTCTGGACTCTGTGATGGCCAATCCATGTGTAAAACATTTCATGCTCAAAATGTTTCAAACTTATTTATTTGCATGTGGTGTTTTATTTTGGATGGGCAGTATGTGTCTATTTGCAGCTGAAGTCAGAATTATTAGCCCTCCTGAATTAACCCTCCTGTTTTTTCCCCACAATTTCTGTTTAAAGGAGATATATTTTTACACATTTCTAAACATAATAGTTTTAATTACAGTTGGGCATAGATCATTTTTTTAATCTAGATTAATCTCACTGTAATCTTGGAATTAATCTACATTAAGTGGCTCATTTGAATTCTGCCGAAGGCATTCAGAATATGTGTGCTACCCAAATAATGACTAAAAGTAAGTCTTTGAGAACGGGTTTCTCAAGCCATGTGGGGCATTAGACCAGGGGCTCATCTCCTGTTTCCAAAATGCATCACAATCAGCTTGAGAAACTGTTCTACTATGATAATTGGTGATGAAAATAAATGATGTTCGATAAGATGTACTTGTGTTTACTAACTGTTTATTCAGGTAAGCATACATTTTGAACTGTAGGTCTACATAAGCTCTAAACAGCAATTTCTGATTACCTTAATCCGACTAAAGTCATAACTGAACTAAACAGAAATAGAATTAAGACGTGGAGTATGCAGATATTAGTGGCATTATTAAAGTAAACACCACAATCAAACTATTACTATCATGTAGGACTTTTCGCCATATTTTCCGGCAAGATCCTCACACGCAGCTGTCAGTAAAGGACCACACATACACACACACACACACACACACACACACACACACACACACACACACA
>CAIGQZ010000217.1:9040200-9060116 GCA_903798205.1 Danio tinwini | reverse complement strand
TACGTTTTGACCAATTTGCTGCGCATTTCTTCTGTTGTTTGTGTTTTGACCAATTTGCTGCGTGTTTCTTTTGTTGTTTGTGTTTTGACCAATTTGCTGCGCGTTTCTTCCATTGTTTGTGTTTTGACCAGTACGCTGCGCGTTTCTTCCGTTGTTTGTTTTAACCAATTTGCTGCGCACTTCTTTTGTTGTTTGTGTTTTGACCAATTTTCTGCGTGTTTCTTCCGTTGTTTATTTTAACCAATTTTCTGCAAGTTTCTTCTGTTGTTTGTGTTTTAACTAATTTGCTGTGCGTTTCTTTTGTTGTTTTTGACCAATTTGCTGCGCGTTTCTTCTGTTGTGGGTCTTTTAACCAATTTGCTGCGTGTATACTTACGTTTTGATCAATTTGCTGCGCGTTTCTTCTGTTGTTTGTTTTGACCAATTTGCTGCGTGTTTCTTCCGTTGTTTGTGTTTTAACCAATTTGCTGCGCACTTCTTTTGTTGTTTGTGTTTTGACCAAATTGCTGCACGTTTCTTTTGTTGTTTGTGTTTTAACCAATTTGCTGCGCGTTTCTTTTGTTGTTTGTGTTTTAACCAATTTGCTGCGCGTTTTTTTTTTGTTGTTTGTGTTTTGACCAATTTGCTGCACGTTTTTTCCGTTGTTTGTGTTTTCACCAATTTGCTGCGTGTTTCTACTGTTGTTTGTGTTTTGACCAATATGCTGCGCGTTTCTTCCGTTGTCTGTGTTGTGAGAATTTGCAATAGGTGTGCTGTCGAATTGATGAAGATCGTTTTTTAATTTGCTGGTGTTTTTTTATTGCATGTGCTTTCTTAAATTGCAGCGCGTTAAGCTCTCTTGGCCACCATACTGTATCACTCTATTAAAGGTGTTCATAAAAATATGGCATATCACATTTTGGTAAAACAATATTTAAAAAAGATAATATATATTTTAGCTGTTTTATGAAATAATTGACAACTTTAGCATTGTCAGAAAAGAAAAAAAAAACATTGTTGAGCCCTGAATATGGTTTTTAGTGGGTATAAAAGTCAACACAAAATGTACAATTGCATGTCAACCATAATAAAGAAAATAAAATTATTTATTTAATCACACTTACAAATGAATGATACTTCCATGAACTGAACGCAGCCAAACATCTAAACAGTCCTTTCAATTAAATTTCTCATTGACTGTAAACAGAATCCACTTGCTTCACACAACTGTACATAATTTTTTTTTTTTTTTTTTTGTAAAAAGTATTTTTACGATATCATGACAAATGTAATTACAACAAACCATTGGACAATGTTTGGAAAAACTCTACCGATACACAACACCACTTACTGATTCCCACAGATGCGTTGGAGAATCTGTGTCTTACTCTGACAAATGTTTCACTTCTACGGTCACTTTGAGCACAGCGCCAGGCAAGTCAACACTTATTTACAATTATTATAAAAATCATTTTCCGCCTGTGTGCACAGGTCAATGGCTTTAGATGCTTCTATCGAGTCAAACTCTGTATTCATGTTCAGCATTGATTTAGAAACCTTGTTGTTCTGAAACCGGAGATTAAGAGCTTCAATATGAAACAGATTCAGATATACAGAGTTAATTCCCAAACCACTGCCCGCCTTTAGTTGCTTGTGTGTTTGTTCAGTTTTTTTGTCTGTCACTGAAAAGCAAACAGTGCCGCTGCCCTTGTCATTTGGCCAGACAAATGGGCAGATGCTATCAGTGCGTTCGCATTGATAAACAGTCAAAGGAAATCAGTTCACAGTAGTGTGGAGAGTTCAAACACTCATCTCATCTTCCTCAGGCGTATTCTATTCTCCTTGTCCCGCTTCTTCAGTGTGTTTATGAACTGGCTGAAAAACAGTTCCTGGTCTTTCCTCTTCTGAACCTGTTTGAATCGAGGATCTTTCCCATACTTCTCTGAAAAGTCTTTGAATGTTGATCTGCAAGATGAAAAGCATGAAAATGAGAGTCAAAGCCAGAAGATTTCAACTAACTTACTAGCAGTTGACCAAATCCAGGTGATCAGGATAAGGGTTTTCCAAAATCACACAACCAACACTAAAAACTAATCAAGTTACATGAATGTTCTAACTCAGATGAGATCAGTTGACTAAAACTAATCTTTTCCAAAACCAAACTAAATTAATACTATAATTTTCTAAAAACATTTTATCAAATCAAATTGTTATAAAACCAGATGACACTAACTAACTAACTAACTGTCATCAAGACTGTTTTTTCAGAACCAAATATTAGTTTTTTTCAAAACTAGATTGTTAAAACTTGACTGACTGACCTATTCTACATACATATGTTGCTTATAAGACAAATATGAATATTTTCTAAAACCAGAATCTAAAACCACTTGAATTCTAGCTAAAAGTAATGTTTTCTAAAGGCTGTTTTGATCACCACCAACCCTAAAACCAACCAACCACCAACCCTAAAACCAACCAACCCTACAACCAACCAACCAAACCACTCCAACTCTAAATCCAAACAACTCCAACCCTATAACCAACCAACCCAACCTTAATTCCAACCTACCCCAATCCTAAAACCAACCAACCCCAACCCAAAAATCAACCAACCAGCCAACCTTAACCAACAATCAACCCTAAAACCAACCCACCCAACACTAAGGCCCAATCCCAATTCAATTTTTTTTTGCACTGAAGGCATATATTATGTTATCATAACAATATAATGTGGCAATAAGATCTTAACTGTACTGTGCATTTACACCGTGGCCATATTCATCTAACGTTATATAAACACACCAAAAACAACATTAACATTATAGCAGACACTGTAAAAAGCTCATTCTCAGCCACTAGACTGTCCTTACAGGGTATTTGAGTGTCATCGAGTGTCAGAATGTTGCGGGACTGCAGTACAGGAGTTATTATTATGGATTACAGATCGCAAAATTTAGCTTCTTTTTTTTTTTTTTTTTTTTTTAATAAAAGCATGACAGTAAAACATGAACGCGGTTATGAATATATTAAAACATGTGTTTGTTTGTTGTAAAAATTTGTAATAATGAAAAAATACTAATTTGTGACTCTCCTTACCTCCGGGTGCAGCGAAACTGCCACTGTAGCTGGTGTATTCTGGGAAATGTTCTTACTCCTTGGTTTCGAGTGTGGTCCTGAAAAATCTTTGTTCGAAAGGCTATCTACCCCTTAGCCCTACGCCTTTAAGCTTTTAAGCTTAATAGAATTGGGACACTCCTACCCCTCGTTTTGCGCATTCCCGTGAAAGGTAAGGGGAAGGGCTAAGGGGTAGAGGTGGGATTGGGCCTATAACCAACCAACCAAACAACTCCAGCCCTAAAACCAACCAACCCCAACCTTAAATCCAAACAAACCCAGCCATAAATCCAACCAACCCTAACCCTAAAATCAACAAACCCAAACATTAAAACCAACCAACCAGAAAATCAACCAAACCCCACCCCTAAAACCAACCAACCAACCACCCCATCCACCCACCCTAAACCAGATGTGACTAACTAATCCAAACTTAGTTTAAAAAATCTGATACTTAAAAAGATCTTGACCAGAATTATGAGCAATGCTGGAATTTGATTCAATCATATCTTCAATCATAACAATGCCTATATCTTACAGTATCTCCATCTGTCAGCAGTCAATTATTTATTATAATCCCATTCAGAAAAAACAAAGAAACAAATACATAGTTTTATTCCAAGGACAAGTGTAAATGTAGTGCATCGGTTCAAGTCTGTTCCTTTTATTTCAGTTCTTTCACTGTGAAGGAATCAGGTAAAGAATGGAGCAAAAGTGAAAGCAGTCGTCAGTTTAAGCTTAAAGCCGAGAGCTAATCCCTGCGGCGTGTTTGAATTTACTTCTGTGAGACTGAGACCTTTAGCAAGAAACAAGGTTATCATCAAACACACAAACTCAAAGCAACCAGGATTGCAAAAGCCATCAGTTATTAACACCTCCTCCGAATAAATAATCCGCTCTGGTGACAGGTTTTATTAATGAATCAGCACATTTATTTCATCTCATGTACTGGATAAACTCACTTGGATGTGATTTTTGACTCCTCCAGTAGTTTTTTGTATTCTTCTTTCGCTTGCTGGAGTTTGCACTTTTTCTCTTTGTGCTCCTCGTTCATTCTTGCTTTGACAAACTGATCGTAAATCTGAGAATTTAAATGAAGGGATTTTTAGATACTGTAGTTTTAATGTAAACATCAACATTGAAATTAGTAGCATTTTAATACATGATGTCACACCATAGAAGACATTTGCTTTACTAGTACTTTTAAAATCACAAAAAGTGCATTATTGAAGTGAGACTCTTGCTTTGTACCTGTTTGCGTTGCTCTGGGTTTAACAGCAGGTATCGTGGATCGAATACAACTTTGTGCAGTTCTTTCTCCCAGGTGGAAAATGCAGACACCTGTTCAAAACAAGCAGGATGAAGGATGCTCAAACAAATGCATGTCGAACACTCAAGATTCATTTCAAGTGTTTGCATAAAATACGTTAAGTTTGGATCCAAATAATAGTATAATCATCTCTTATTGGGGATGAACTATTGCATTGATTTTTTTGATCTCCATTATCCTTTAAAGTAACACTCCATATATTTAAAGATCGGCTTATTTTGCAACTCCCCCAGAGTTAAACAGTTGAGTTTTACCATTTTTGAATCCATTTAGCCGATCTCTGGGTCTGGAAGCCTTTTAGCGTAACTTGGCAAAGATCAGGGCTATTCGATTAGTTTGTCATGGGGGCCAGTTCATGAAAAGCATAACAAATGAGGGGTCGGAGAGATATAACTTGCAATAGGAGTGATGACACAACAGCATATAAGAGCCCATATGTTGTGTTTTTTTATCCTTAAGACACCCACGTTGGATTTTTCTACAATAAAATGTTAATATATTGTATTTTGAAACTACATAATATCAGTGCATTGTACAATGGGCTTTATTTTTTTATTATATATATTTTTTACAAACATTCAAATGTTGTATTTTAAAGCACAATAAAAGCAGTGCATTGATTAAGTAGACTTCTTCTACATCTAGACACATTCATATGTTATGTTTTGAACTGCATACCAATTAGAGATGCAACAATTATAGATTTTGGTTGTACGATTATATATTCTGAAGAAAAATCATGGTTTCACAGTTATCACGTCTAATGTAAATTTAAGCTTTATATTAGGAAAGTAAAATGAACTGTTGTTATCATCTGTGTTTATGCATACATAATCATTTTAAGAATTTGTATTAATTCATCTTTTGTTTACATTGCACTGAAAGCTACGCACAACTCTCACCACTACGGCCTGAGATGTTTTCTATTGTGTGCATATATTCTTACATTGAAAATAACAAACTTGCGTATGGAAAATATGTCTTTTTTATGTTTTGGTCACACTATTTGGCATAGATCATTGAATCGGATTAGACCATTAGCATCTCACTTAATATTAACCCGTTTCGATAATTGTTGTATTTAGAGCTTAATAATTCTGTAGTTATATTTTGTAGTGAGACTGAAAAGTTGGTATTGTCTAGGCAGATATGTCTAGGAACTATACTCTCATTCCGGCATAATGATCAAGAAACTGTTGCTGTAGCAGGCGCAATGATATTAGCCAGCACCTGCCAAATAGCTATCTTCCGTCAATATACCCAGTGTGAACACCTGCTTGCACAGGAAGTGTGCATTACAACATGGAGATATTTGTGAGAGACAATTCAGAGCTATTTTCATGTGCTGCATAATATCATTGCGCCTGCTACAGCTATGGCATGGCAGCAAAGTCCCTTGATTATTATGCTAGAATGAAGTTTTTAGCCTGTCTAGTTTTTATTTTCCATCAGTTTTAGTACAGGATGCAAGTACAGTCAAGATTTAAATAGTAAAATTATCAAAACATTTTGAGTGAGATGCTAATGGTCTAATCTGAGTCAATGATCTATGCTAAGCTAAGCTAACAGTGGCTGAATAGATTCAAAAATCAAATATTAAAATTAAACCTATTTTCAAAAAAAGTGGAGTGTTTTTTTTTTTAAAGCCCAATCACTGTTTTCTCACCCCTCTTTCCAGAAGCATGTCTCTGAAATGAGCAATCCGGAGCTCCAATGGTAAAACCATTCGATGGGATGATTTATTTTTTCCATCTTCATCACAGTCAACAGAATGGTCAAGTCTTTGAATGATGACAAAAGACAAATACAACAGCTTTAATGGTAAATTATGTTAATATCTCAGAAGGAAGTGTCTAATAGACTCTAGAGACTCTGTATTTATTTTACATTGTCCTTATGTTGTTTTATAATTTATAAAACAACATAAGGACAATGTAAAATAAATTCAAAAATCTCTAATCTAAGCTACTAAATCATTTAAAGAAAAGAAAGAAAATGTAATTATAAAAATAAAATAAAATATTATCTCTATGGTCTAAAAATGCTTTACCAAAAGCTTGTCAATGAAATACTCACCTAAATATGCAACCAAGCACCACAAAACCAGTCACAAATGTGAAATGTTTGCTGTTAAGATATATAAATAACCATAGGACAATATTTGGCCAAGATAAAACAATTTGAAAAGCTGTAATCTGAAATAAAAATTCAAATTGTCATGATCACCGGTGATCTAACCCTTATAGATCAATGGAGTTACGTTTACTATCCCCCAAACTACAATTCTGCCAATGTACTGCACTACATTTCCCATCAGGCACCTCACACACACACACACACACCAGTTCTGGACATACCTGCCAACACTCCCGTTTTTCCCGGGAGTCTCCCGTATTTTAGACCCGTCTCCCGTATTGTTCTGTCTCCCGGAAAACTCCCGGAATTTCACCCCCCCCTCCTCAGCATTTTGGTACAGTCCGGCAGAAACCTGGTGCTTGTGAGCGTGCTCTTCCGCAAACGTCCCAACTCCCCAAACCTCTCACCCTTCACCGCTCTTTAGTTCGCGCACACACCACCAATCCCCCCCCCCCCCCCCCCTTTCAGTTTGTGTATGCAATACCCCCCCTTAAAATTAAAAGCTCTATTAATTGAACATTTTAATTAGATTACGATTAATGAACGATTAATTTTTATATAAATGTGTATATATATATATTTTGCCTTCATAGTTAACTGGCGGCTTTTGTACAGTAAATCTGCTCACATATTACAAGTCAGAGATTTCTGAATGACGGGTGTGTTACTTGATTTTAAAATAATTGAAGCAAACACACTATCTGTCTACTATCTGTGATTATTTATTAAACATCAATGTTGAACAACTGAAATAAAAACACACATTGCCTAAAACAGTCAGGTTTTTTTTCTTTAAAAAAAAGTCAAAATAAATAACTTGCACTTTTGGATACAAAAAAATAATTTTCAGTGCTTTTCAAATTAAAAGTATCCCTTCTAAATAAAGTAACTCTTGTATACCCTGTAAATAATACTTTAAAGGCTGATTTATACATCTGCATTGAGTAATCTGCGTGACCCAAGGCTCTTGCCTTGTGTGTAGCCGTGCATTGATATACTTCAGCGTGCTGTTTGTGTTGCTCTGTAATAACACTTTCGAGTTCCTTCACGGGGGGGGGTTGTTTTTTCTGAATGCCACCTTAATGTACAAGAAGCTAAAACTCAGGCAGACATGCAACAACTTTAATCATAGGGTAAACACAAAACAGCTCCTCCACACTTGTAAAAACTCGCTCCAACTCGCGCTCTGCTGTCCTGTAGCTCTCTGCACCGCCCATGCGTGTCAACGATAGCAAACTGACCAATCACAGAGCTTGAGCTACTCGTCTTCGCAACGGATTTTTGAGATGTACGTGGGTATGCATCTGCGCGGAGGCTGCACTGCAGCACTCTGCACTCAACTTCATTGTTTCCCAACTCCCCTTGGCTACAGAAATACTAAGAAAATATCCTTTAAATTGTATAAACTTAAGTGCTTGGTGATGCATGTTAATGATCAAAAGATGAGTTTTGAAATATTTACAGTTGCACATGTACAAAATATGTTCGTGGTACATTTGCTTACATAATTTTTAAATTATTTTTGGCCCAAAATAAAACTCTATCATTTTAATTCATATAATATTTGTTTGGCTATTTTCAATAAACCTGTGCAACTTAAGACTTTGATTTTGTGGTTTAGGGTCTCTTATCCTCAATTTTTTAGAAGTAAATATAAATTTAAAGGTGCGGTAGATGACTGTCTTCAGAATTTTTTTTTTTGTTGTGCTGGTTGAAAGTCTCTTCACATTCTAATAGTATTGATTAAAGTAAATGATCTAAATGTATTTATGTATTTTTATATTCTGGGTTAGGCATAAGACTAAAAAGATTTTCGTCCAATTAAAATTGACTGTGATAAATGGCCCAAACTGTCTGTCAACAAACGTAGATTTGAACAACTGCGCACCCGTTCACACAGATCCGCCGATGCGCATTCACGCGGGCTGCGGTCACATGGACATGAGTGACAGCGCTAAAAGCAGATGCTCAATCAAAACTTTTTAGATCCTGAATCAATACTGAAATTACTTTTGCATGCTGGAGGAAGGATGACACCATGGCTAAAGTATTTCTTAGTTTTAAAACTATTTTAGTCACACAAAGCGTATGTAGATTCAATAGTTACGAATGGATCATAAGCACATAAGTGTTGTTCAGCCACTGACAAATTGTTCAGCCACATGTTCAGCCACATTTGTTCAACAAATCTTACCGCGAAAGATTGATGTGACTATTTTTAGTTTCATAAGGACCATTTACAGCATCGATAATGTAGATTTTTATTTAGTTCAACAAGAAAACATCACTAAACAGCGCTATTCCACCTAGTCTGTTTACTGAGGTGAAGTTGGTTTTATATTCACATTGGTTCATTTCTGAACAATGACAACCTGTGACGCACTCCCTATATTGTTTACCATGCTACTCTGAATATTCGCTCTGAAACAGCATGTAAGTGTGGCTTAGAAATGAGTGTAAATTCTGCACCCCGTCAGCCAACCACTAAGCATACAGTAGTCGCTTTAGGACAAAGCAAGTTTTGCTTGCTAACTACATAACTGAAAGCTTGCTAGATATAATACAGTTATTTTTGTTCAGAATTGTTGTATTATAAAGCACTAAAGTTTTCTTACTGGCGAACGACATGATCTAGTGGGTCTCTGTCATCTTTAATATGCATGCTCGCGATTTCAGGAGACATGGCTTTGGACGACAGGGGAGGGATTGTATTTGAAAGATACTATGCTAACCAGTTAGCATTTAGGCAGATCACCTACTGCACCTTTAAATACATTTGTTATTTCAGTGATTCTGTTTGAGCCACTTTTGAAATCAATACTTTGTAAAAAAAATAATACTCTTTGTTTCAGCACACTTTGTTTTCATGATCTTCTTATTTCGCTTGAAGTTTTCCTCAGCATTTTCTAAAACTATGCTTTTATTTTTATTATTTTTTGGGGGGGGAGAGGAGATTTAAAATAAAATCCATTTCAGCCAACCAATGTCAACCACAAGTTGTTCACCATAAATTAAATTCCCTATAATTATTCTTGAAAGGTTAAGTGTAGGCTTGTGTTCTCATAACCACGCATACATTCGTTCTCACTTCAATGAAATCATCTCCAAGAGACAGACTGAGAAATACGCATCAAGCTGTGAGTGCAGATGTTTCCCACCATAATCCAAAGACGTCCTGTTGAGCTGTAATTTATTAAGGTGAGTGGCGTACAACACATCAAACTCGAGATCCTCCTCATAAATTAAAGCAGTCTCAGAATAGATCTGTTGTATTTTACATGACTCAACCATACATACTTGTAGCGCTTGGACTTTGAATTATGTTCCTCGTTGTCCTCCTCATCACCGGAGGAAGAATTGGAGCTGTCGTCTGTTGATGAAACAAATGCAAAATCAAGATCCTTTAAAATAGTAAAATAGAGCCACAATGAGAACTAATTTGTTAAAATGGACATTTAAATAGTAGACGCTGAATATATTAAGGTCATCAATAGATAATCTCAATGAAATGGAAATGAAGCTAAATCAATAAAGATGAAAAGCCCTCTGGGAAATCAAGCCAACCGTATAATAACTTCCAGACAAGATCCAGACTAATTCAATATTTGCAGAGTCGCTTCATTGGATTACTCTTTTAGTTAATCCACGAGAACACCAGTTTTGCAGTTGGCGGGTGTATTTAACTTTTGCTTGAGCATCATCACATTGCGAGGACTAAACTTTCAGCCAAGTTAATCCCTTTATGCAGACTGTGCTCCTGTGTTTTGTATCATAAAGTCATGAGTAACACTTGACTGATTCAGCAACTTAATCTGAGTTTTACCTTCAGGCTACAGTTGGATTAGCCAACATGATCTCATTAGTATTTCAGGGCATTACTATTAAAAAAGTTTGAGGCGGTTGTCCTTAAAGAAATTAATCCTTTTATTCAGCAAGGATCCTTTAAAATGATCAAACATGCTTATACTTGTTTATATAATTTATACATTTCTTTTATATATAAACTACTATAATCTTTTTAATAGTTAGCAATGTTTAACATTTATGATGATATAAATGGTTCTGAAATAGCAACAATTGACTGAAGACTGGAGAAAATATTTTATATATGTATATGTAAATGTGTGTGCTCACCGGCCACTTTATAAGGTACACCTGTCCAACTGCTTGTTAATGCAAATTTCTAATCAGCCAATCACATGGCAGCAACTCAATGCATCACTGCAGTTCAAACCGAGCATCAGAATGGGGAAGAAAGATGATTTAGGTGACTTTGAACTTGGCATGGTTGTTGGTGCCAGACTGGCTGGTCTGAGTATTTCAGAAACTGCTGATCTACTGGGATTTGCATGCACAACCATCTCTAAGGTCTACCGTCTCTAGGGCAGTTCTGTGGGTGCAAAGGCCTTGCTGATGCCAGAGGTCAGTGGAGAATGGCCAGACTGGTCGGAGCTGATAAAAAGGCAACAGTAACCCAAATCACCACTCATTACAACTGAGGTCTGCAGAAAAGCATCTCTGAATGCACAACACATCCAACCTTGAGGCGGATGGGCTACAGCAGCAGAAGACCACACCGGGTGCCACTCCTGTCAGCTAAGAAAACTGAAGGCTACAATTCACACAGGCTCGCCAAACTTGGACAACAGAAGATTGGAAAAACGTTGCCTGGTCTGATGAGTCTTGATTTCTGCTGCGGCATTCAGATGGTAGGGTCAGAATTTAGCATCAACAACATAAAAGCATGGATCCATCCTGACTTGTGTCAATGGTTCAGGCTGGAGGTGGTGTTGTAATGGTGTGGAGATATTTTCTTGGCACACATTTGACCCATTAGTACCAATTGAGCATTGCATCAACGCCACAGCCTACCTGAGTATTGTTGCTGACCATGTCCATGTGACAGTGTACACCCATCTTCTGATGGCTACTTTCAGCAGAATAACACACCATGTCATGAAACACGAATCATCTCAGACTGTTTTCTTGAACATGAAAATGAGTTCACTGTACTCAAATGGCTTCCACAGTCATCAGAACTCAATCCAACAGAGCACCTTTGAGATGAGGTGGAACGGGGGATTTGCATCATGGTTGTGCAGCCGACAAATCTGCAGCAACTGCGCGATGCTGTCATGTCAATATGGACCAAAATCTCAGAGGAATATTTTCAGTACCTTATTGAATATATACCACATAGATTAAGCAGCTCTGAAGGCTAAAGGGGGTCCAACCCAGCACTAGTAAGGTGTTCCTTATAAAGTGGCCTATACAGTATTAAAAAAAAAAAATATATATATATATATATATATATAATTTATAAGAATCAATTATTTTTTATTCCGTTAACACAGTTTTACATTTATAAAAATATATAATATAAATATATCAGAAAAAGCAACAATTGACTAAAGACTGCTGAAAATGCAGCTTAGCTTTTTGAAAAAAAAAGACTAAATTAGAAATGACATTTAAATATATTTAACATGTATCACTTGTTTTCCACAAGTTATTGTGTGTGATTATTATTATTATTATTATTTTTTTCTAAAAATGATTTACATGAAATTCAGTTATATAAAGGGTGCAAACGATTTAACTTTGTTTGTGCTGTCTGGATTTTATTTCTAAATGCATTTGCCATTAAGTAGGTCAGAAAACACATGGCCTGCATACCAATCTGTGCTCTATTCATCCTAAATTCAATCTAAAAGTGTTACGTTTTGCCTGAAAGGAGTCTTACCATCTTTCTTGCGTTTATGCGGCGGGTCCTCAATGATTCGATTGAGGTCTCCGCGGTCTTTCAGATCCACTGGTTTCTCCCAAACTGACAAATGCATTGTAGGATTAAAGAAAAACACCCTGTCATCACCCGTCCACACCACACACCTAGAAAAAAAAAGAGAATGATGCTTTATAGACTCATTCATAAGAACACAATCCAACAGCCTTTTTTTTGTGCTACCCCAAAACAAAGTTGGGACAGTATGGAAAATGCAAATAAAAAAGAAAGTTTAAAATTTACTTTGACTTGTGTTCATATTGTGTGCAATGAAATACAACATATTTCATTTGTAAATAAACATCCTTTACTGTCATTCAGACCTGCAACACATTCCAATAAAAGTTGGGACAGGAACAATTTAGGGCTAGTAAGCAAAAGTCAAGGTATGTCATGGTATGGGGCTTTGTGGGTGCCCCGTGGCAAAGGTAGCTTGCACTTCTGTAATGGCACTATTAATACTGAAAAGTGCATAGAGATTTTGGAGCACAATACGCTGCCTTAGTTTTTTAGGGACGCCCATGCATATTTTAACTAGACAATGCAAAAACACATTCTACAGACATTACAAAGTCCTGGCTGCTGAGAAAGAGGATACAAGTACTTGACTGGCCTGTCTGCAGTCCCGACTTGTTTCCAATAGACAATGTGTGGTGCATTTTGAAGTGCAAAATGCGACAATGAAGACCCCATTCTGTTGCACACCTTAAGACTTGTTTGCAGGTAGAATAGACCAAAATTACACCTGAAACACTTTATCACTTGGTGTTTTCAGTCTCTAAACATCTTTTAAGTGTTGTGAAAAGTAATGGCAAGATTACAAAGTGGTAAATGCTTTACGGTTCAGACTGTTTTGAAATGTGTTGCAAGAACCATGTATTAGAATGTTTATTTTGTAAAAAAAACTAAACAATAAAACTCATGAGGAACACGTTAAATAATGTTTGTTGTAATTTCTGCAATTAAACACAAGTCAAAGTCAATTTATATATCACTACTTTCTGTTTTTTTATTTGCTTTTTCCATACTGTCCCAGCTTTTTTTCTGATTCAGGGTTCTAGTATCTTCACAAGCTGACTAATGAGAAATCATCCTTGTAGTGTGAACTAGTGAGGGGATTCTGGGTCACACATGACAGCTGGGAATCACCAAGAGCACACAGGCTGGATTTGGTCATTTGATTCAATCCCAGGGTATTTTTTCCACCTCACATTCCTAGAGATTTTAAAATGGATAAATCTTCAATATATCCAGCTTCGAGCATTTACAAGCCTATTATACATTTTTAGTTTTCTGCCATAAATCCAGAAGTGACCAATTTCTCCAACGTTCCGCACTAGATATTCATACCTCCGGTGATAATTTTAGACCCATTGAAGGCATGTCGGATAAAGTATTCATGGATTCTGCACTAGTCTGTGAGGTAATTTGATACAACCTCATGCCAACCATGACAAACCAATCTTGACATTTCATTTTGCTACCCCATCGCATCAGGGAGATCGGCATTGCCTTCCTGTACCATAAAACTGACCCAATGATATAAAAAAATCTTTGAAATGGAGCATTCGCTCTGCTCGGATGCGGTTATTCATATTGCAAACATATTGTTGGCGCTAGTCACATGCTACATTTTGTGCATTCTATAGTACCGCAGAGATTCTTGAATTTCTAAATCATGTCCATTCAACCTTCATATAAAACAATAGCTACAAAATTAAGCATTTTATTGCTCCAATATCGTTGTGTTTTTTTTTCATGCTAAAATACATTTTCTCCAGCATAATATACTATTTCTAGGTCAATTTCACCAAAAAAAAAAAACTATTTGACTTCTGTGACATGGCACTGATGGCAGTACATCCTGAAATAAAGTAGAAATTTAATCAATTAAGGGTCTTATTTTAAATTAAGTGGCCTTAACTACAATGTACTTACATCAAAATATAAATACAATGTACTTATGTATTGCATTAATGTATTGTAATGTATACTTCTGGTGCTTCTGAAGTGGGATTCGGGTAGGGTTAGGAACAGGTTTGTTGGTATGGATAGGTTTAATGGTGGGTTAAGGTCTAAGGAATGTCAACAGTGTAATTATGAATCTAATTACAAAATGTACAGATGTAATTACATGCAGGTATTTAATCAATCATAAGTACAATGTAACAACAGGTATTTACACTAAGTGCATTGTAACGAATTATTAATTTTAATGCAAGTACATATTAGTTAAGGTAACTTGATGTAAAGTGGGACCCTAATAGGTCACACATGAAACATCAGTAAAGCCTGATCTTCATTTGAATAATATCGCTTCCTAAAATTCAGTTTTATTAATGATATTTTGAGGAGTATTTATGAGCCAATTGTTAATAGTAAACTAAACACATAGTGCAATCTACACTCTCTGATAAAAATCTTGTCATCGATTCCAGTTGTAAGAGCAACAAATAATAACTTCGAGTTGATCATTTAGAAAAGTGGCAGAAAGTCGATGCATTTTGAATAAGGTAAATTCTTCAGTAGGATAGCGCTCCTCATACTTTAGCCTCCAAATCAAAGTTCCTGAAAGTAAAAAAGGTTATTGTGCTCCATTATTGGCCAGCCCTGTCACCAGACATGATTATTATTGAGCGTGTCTGGAGTAAGATGGAAGAGGTATAGAAGATGAATTCAAAGAATCTTGATGAACTTTCTTTGCCATTTCTTTCCCGCAAGAACGCTTTCTTTGCCATTCCAGATGACTTTATTAGTAAGATATTTGAGTCGTTGCAGAGATGTATGGATGCAGTCGTCCAAGCTCATGGGAGTCATACACAATATTAATTATTTTTCCACTGCATTATGACTTTATATTCTATACTGTACATTATTTCTGTTAAGTGACAGTCAGACCTTACTGTCCTAATTAAATGATTAAAAATCAAGCTGATCATATTTTATTTTGGTAAAATAAGCGTAATATAGAGGCCTTTGCCTTTCATATGAGCCACTTCTGATACCAAATGATCAACTAGAAGTCAAGTTATTATTTGTTGTTCCTAAAACTTGCATAGGCGACAAGACTTTTGTCATGTAGTGTATGCAGAATGATTTACAAACAACTTGTATGAACCAGTTCCTAACAACAAATCAAAACAAAGTAAACTAGTGTGATCATATAGTTTAATAATAATTTTTTAAAACTGTAATTTTTTGTATTTTGCCATGGACTGTGTAAGCTGTGTAGGTTATTGTGTAAATCCAATTTAATTCACCTTTATTTCTATAGCACTTTTTACAATGTAGATTGTGTCAAGCAGCTTCACATAGAAGATTATAGTAAATTGAAACAGTGTCAGTTCAGTTTCCATTGTTTAAGTTCAGTTTAGCTCAGTTCAGTGTAGTTTAATAATCACTACTGAGAGTCACTAATGAGCTCGGTTTCAAAATATTGAATAAAAGTGACAATGCAAATAGGCACACATTCACAAATAACTTTTAACATTTTAATAACTTTTTACAGGAACATTTCACCATCACCAATATCAACATTTATATTAGGGCATTTAAATAACATTGAGACGTTTTGGCCTGTTTGCCCTAATTTGCATGATTATAGGCAAATTACCATGTTTGTAAACATTTAGGATGCGTGCGCAGCGAGGCTGCAGAAAAAAACCGGGAGCGCTAGCATTTACAATGAGGTTCTGCCTAGCCAAAGACAAGGGAAGAAGACGGAACTGTACAAGGCCTGGGTAATCATCAACAAGCAAAACAACAGAATGCTGACAGTGAATGGCACTTGTACGGCAGGGTAGGTTATCTTAGATTTGCACATTTTATTCTAAGCATTCAGTGTCCGCAGTTTAATTCACCATATTTAACTGTTTTTGTTGAAATTATTTCTGCAATCAAGAACGAGTAATGTGTCTGATTCAGCATAGCGGGAACTTGATATGAATTGAGAACTGCAGAGTCGAGCATTTTTAATTAGGTCTTCACTCCATTCAGCTCCCTTTTAGCCAATGACGTCTGCGGATGGTATTTAAAGCAGTGTAGTGTATGGTAAAAGTTAAGCAAATTTGGCATCCTACCGCACAACACGACATATTTGCTATTGCAACCGGTCTCTTTTTTTAAACGGGAACGCATGTGACGTCATGTGTGATGCAGGTTGGTAGTTCCTCTATTCTGTTGTGCATTTATGAAGTGTGCCTCACACAGGTGAGTGGGCTTGACAAATATATTGTATAATTAGATAGGGTTGAACGATATATTGACATAAAATCGCATTTGCGATTTAGAAAAAGTTGCGATTGTCTTGCACATCATGCAAGGAAAGTACAGTGTGATAACCAAATCAGTGGTAAATTTCCTCCGAAGGCCAGAGGGCACTTTCTCACATGAGTCAAACGGTTAAAAAAAACAAATACGCCCTGAAGAAAACCATTTAACATTTCATTTCACAGAAGGATTTAAATCAAACACTCGACTGAAACTATGAAGTAAGTTTTGAGCAAAAACAACATTTATATGTGGTATTTGCACATGCTTTCAGGTTTAACATGAGCTACTTTACTTTAAAGGGTCTTAGTTCACTAAAAAGTCGCTACATGACTATCGCATGTTGAGATTGCATGCAATATTTTGCGTAGTTTGGCAGAGAACTATGACTTTGTGTAGTAAACACTGCTCCAGCTGAACACAGGTGCCAAAGATTCACAGCTGATTACAGAACCAGCTTTATAGATTAATGTGTATTTCAATGGCATGTGATCTATTGTTCAGCCCTATAATTAGCACTCCTTGTGGGTATTGGCTCTTTGTTGAATCGCTGAATGCCTCCTCAATTGTCTAATACGTCACTTTGAACAAAGAATATTCTGCTAAATGTAAAATGCAAATGTATAATCATTATACAGGAAATGATGTGAAAATTACAATGATATCACTTATCATCGTGTGACAACAACAATTATGTGATAACGTATTGCACAACAACAATTATGTATTGCGACAGGCCTAATCTTGTGAATCAGAACCAAATTAGAGCAGAAAATCTGCACTGATTATTTCAATGAAATATTTTAAAGTGTAAATCTGCATAATAATAAAAAAAAATAATATATATATATATATATATATATATATAGTGTAGATATAGTCTAAAACTGTAAATGTGAGCATAAGCCAGAGAAGCTGGAGACTTAATCCACTACCTCAATGTGCACTCCATTTAATTTCTGTTAAGGATAAACCCTAATATATCTGATGTGTCTACATTTCTAAAAAAAAAAAAAAAAAAAAAAAGGCTTTCATAGGAATCAAACCATCCTCCGTATCAGGATAATCACACAACAGCACCAATTCTGTGAAGCTGGTGTCATCCAGCACATGTTAAATGCCGAAATTTAAAGATTGAAGCCGGTTTGTGTGTGTCAACAAAAGCTGAAAGCGATAAGCCATGACGCCTGCTGGGCTTGAAAAATGTCTCTGCGTGTATGTTTGTGTGTTTGTTTGCTGAGAAGGAAAGCCCACACTGCTTTGGCAGAGCGAAATGGAAGTCTTGCATAACACATTGTCCAAATGCTGTAGTTTTTTTTGTTTTTTTCAATCGAGTGTCATTGCATCTGTTTAGCATTGGAGGTTTGCCACGTATTTTATTCAAGCATGTATTACTGTCATCAAACAGTTCTAAAGCGGCATGCATCATTTAAACGGTGCTAAAGCTGCTGACATTTATGACGGCACGAGAAGTGATAAAACAAGCATCTTTATATCACCATATAGCAACACACTGCCTATTGAAGCATTTCAGAATACAGGAGAAAAATGTTGCATTTACAATTGTGCGTTTTAAAGTGTAGGGCGACGCAACTGCCAGAGCACAATTAATTGGTTATTATCTTGCATGCAGAAAAAGTCATTTGTTAGCTATGCATTGGATTGATGGTGAGATGTATGCATTTATATATGCGGAAACAATACTGGGGTTACCATGGTGATCCAGGTATAGGTGTGGATGCAACTGGCCGCTTGTCTTTGGGCAAAATGTCCTCGTCCATGCTGACTTTGAAAGGCTCATCCTGGGAACACACACACACAGACACAGAAAAGATATGTCAGAGTGACATAAAAGTGCATGTGATGTTTTCTGAGTGGTCAAAATGGCTTTGTAAGTCTTCATTCAGTATTCAGAATGTGACCAGGTCTGGGACGAGGGATGCTTACATGCTAGGGAGTTTTCCATCCTATAACGCAAAGCAAATGTTTTCAAAGTTTGCAAAAAGAAAGAAAAAATCCCAAATGAGAGGTGCGTTTCCATCAAGTTAACTAGGGCTGCACAATACATCGTTTCAGCATCAATATTGCAATGTGATCATACTCAATAGTCACATGCAGTGTTGGAGAGGTTACTTTGGAAATGTAATAGATTACAGATTACAAATTGACCTATTTAAAATGTAATGTACCTTTTCGATTACTTTATAAAAGTAAAGTAACTGATCACATCTGATTAGTTTTTGATTCCTTTCAAGTTTCTTCAACTAATTCATTTTCAAGCATTTATACCAAGCAGGTGTGACCTTATGATTTTAAAAGCATTCATGTTTAAGAAATTGTACCATTTGTGACGTTAACCGATTAATTTTATAAAATTACTTTTATTTTTAATATTCAGTTACTATACTTGAATACTGTTAGTAGGCCTGTCACGATATCTATTTTTTGTTGTACAATATATTGCAAAAAAATGTATTGCGATAAACAATGTTATTGTCATTTTATAACCATTTTAGGCCACTTATTATATAATGCAAGAATGACAATATAATAGCATCACAATGCAAGTAAACTCTTCCAAAGAACAAAACTATTTATTTTTAAGAATATTTAATTTAATTATAGTCATTTTAACAATTTAATAATTAGACATTGAAATCAGAATGTGAAAACGTATTTCCTAAACAAATAAATTCTAATAATTGCTAACAAAAAAGTGCAATGTAAAAAGTAACAGAGGCTGCGATTAACTGATACCAGATCTATTTTCAGTTGTCAGACACCCACATAAAAATATACTATAATAATTTATAGTGAATACTACAGTGTTTTTAACCATACTCCTCCACTAGAGATAGACACCTTCAATAGAGATAGAGAGGTTGTGCAATAAATGCTCATATAAATGAATAAATGTTGCTAAAATAGTTTATAGTTTAATAATTTCATCATTAAAAGTGATTGAGGACATGTCCATGTATTGTGCGATATATTGATTATTGTGACAGGCCTAACTTAAAACACTTTATTCCAGTTGTATCTTTTCTTGGTTTTATTTATAGATTGTTATGCATGAAAATACTCAACACATGCAAATACACAAATGCACTGCAAATGGCATAGACCACAACGAAAATGTGTCGGGGCAGTGGTGGAAAGAGTACTGAAATCATGCTCAAGTTAAAAGTACCATTACTTGCTTAAAAATGTAGTGCAAGTACACTATCAGAAATACAGGTACAGGAGCTGTCACTTGGGCAGTACCTTTTCAAAAGGTACATAATTTATAACAAGTGAGCATAT
>CAIGQZ010000217.1:9009547-9028757 GCA_903798205.1 Danio tinwini | reverse complement strand
TTTTTTTTGAGACATAATTTTAACTTAATTTAATTATTTTAATTGATCATATAACATCATAATCATTATAAGCTATACTTTTAAGCAGTCATTTTTTATTAGTACTGATAATCATTAATAATCATGTGACACCAAAGACAGAAATAGAGATACTGAATAATGATTTTTTACAATATTAGAGGTTTAAAAACCTCTATTACATTTTTCTGTGTTTTTAATAAGATAAATGCAACATTGGTGAGCATAAGTCTTCTTTCACAAACAATAATACAATAAACAATATAACAAAAAAAAAAAACCCTGATATAAATTTACCCCAGTGGTGTTATACACAAAAGCACAATGTTCTCCCTTGAGTATGAACAATGAAATTCTATTTGCTCTTCAATGAATATTGAAAGAACATTGAAAAAATCAATAATGTTGAAAAGAAAAATTACATTACAGGCAAAATCAAAGTCATCAAATACATTTTGAACACCAAGTGATAAGACTAAAATCTTATTACAACAACCAGCTAACGGCTGGCAGGCAAATCAATAAGAAAACAACACAGAGACTGTCAGTAATATTAGAAACTATTATACACTACACCGTCAGTCACTTCACAGAGTTTAAATGCACTCAAATCTCGGTCTGGCCCCAAAAATAATTTTCACTTTATCTCCATGGAAAAGTATGAAATTAGATGTGGCAAGCATAAGGTGGAGTGAAAATCAAATGCACTGCTTGATCTTTTGTCCCGCATGAAATTAAACTCAAACAGGCTGCATACTGAATTCTGCAGCTCAGGATAAGACAACAAAGGAATGCTAGAAAGAAACAGCGTCTGCTCAGAGGTGTGAATGGGCTTCATTAAAGGCTGTCTTGATCTTGCAAATAGTGCAAAGTCACTTACAAGGCATGCCAACAATTACTTCTCACAGCAAATATAACTGGTTAATTCAAAATATGTATATGCATTTGAAATAAAAAGAGAGTGAATAATGAGTTGCATTTGATCCTTTCTCTAACACAAAACCACAATGATGTCAGACAACTTGGAAATATAATAGGCTGTGTAAATCAAATATTTCAATTAAAGTAAAGAACAAACACCCTGAACATAAACTTTACTTCAAACTTGTGTGTTTCACAGACAAAAAAAAAGGAAAAGCATGGGTGATTAAAAACTTTACAAAATACATTTAATATTGCATGAATAATGTTATTTTGTATTAAGTAATAGCCTTTTATTAAGTAGCCTCTTATGGTTAAAGGTGCTGCATGTAAATGTTTGACTCTTCTAAAGCATAAAAATACCATAATATGTTTGCAGATATTTAAGAAACATGCTTAGGGAGCATCTATATATGCCGATATGCATCAGCATAAGCCAAATATGCATCTTTAAGCCAAATATGCATTTATATAAGCCAATATGTATCTTTATAAGCCAATATGCATTTATATAAGCCAATATGCATCTATATAAGCCGATATGCATCTATATAAGCCAATATGCATCTACATAAGCCAAATATGCATCTACTTAAGCCAAATATGCATCTATATAAGCCAACATGCATCTTTATAAGCCTATATGCATCTATATAAGCTAAATATGCATCTATATAAGCCAAATATGCATCTATAAAAAGCCAACTGAAGCACGTTGATGCGTTTGGATGTGGAACAAATACTGTGTGACCTAAAAGTAATAAAAGTTATTAAAGTTATATTATGCTTAATGCTTTTTTTAGATGAAATCATGTGATATTTGGCAGCTTCGTCCAGGGTTGTATGCAGAATATGCTGTTATAGCATGGACACCAAATGTTGTCAGGGTTTCAAGTAAATGTTTTGTTACTTTCGTCCCACGTTACTTTCATTCACTAGTAATAGATTACATATCAAAGAACTAGCAGTGACAAATCCCTATTAGACTGGGATGAAGCTGTTCTGGCCCCTTAGCAGCTTTTTGTATAACAACAAGCAGCAGCTTTGCAATAATGGCTGAATGAAGATTCTGTTTGATTTATATCAGTCATCATCCTTACGCTGGAAGCGCTGAAAACTGAAAACTTCTCATTCACACCTACACAAACCATTCATCTGTTTCTGTCAGCGCAGACACTTCCATGGCACACGTCCACTTATAGTCTTACATAGATCAAAAACAATGGAGAGGAATATTTCGTAATCACAAGCTGCGATAAACACAAGGCTGCTGTCCAAAATATGGGACACACTGGGAAAATGGAAAAACTGCACAGATTCGCAGAGTTGAAGGAAAAAGTTAAATTTTGTTGACATCATAATAAGGATCGGTTTTATTACCTGAAGTGTTCTGGGTCAAAATTATATTCTGTAAAGTGCAGTGAATTTAATGATTGCAGAAGCAAGTGAATGCTTTTCAACCTTTTCTCTTTTCAACCTTTGTGTCTATGACCACTTTTTCGATGTCTTTTAATTATAGTCGCCTTTAAAAGTGCCTCCAGGGTTTAGATTTTTGCAATAAAGTTGTCAAAAAAGTGATGCAATTTAGAAAACAATTACTCACTTTAGAGCAATAACGCCATTAGATAATACAATGAATTTGCTGGGCTTGGATAAAATGATGCTTTTAAAAGGAAGGTTTTAAAGTAGAGGCTACAATTTTTTTTTTATATATATAATTTTATTTCATAACTGGGCTGATTGGACAGAACAATGCTTACAAAGGTTCATTAGAACATCTCTTGGTATTTTATGTATGAAGTATTTTATGTATAATGTATACACATACACCAAGGCTACATTTATTTATGTATTTGTTTAGTAAAAGTATAGAAAAATGGACTTTAGACATTAAACCTAGTATGTATAATTTAGTAAATCATAACTACTAATTAAAAAAAGCTACACTACCTGATTAAAGTCTTGTCGCCCATCTAAGTTTTAGGAACAACAAATAATAACTTCTAGTTGATAATTTGGCATCAGAAGTGGCTTATATGAAAGGCAAAGGCCTCTATAATACGCTTATTTTACCAAAATAAAACATGATCATGCCTTGAATTTTAATTATTTAATTAGCACAGTAAGGTCTGACTTTGCTTAGACAGTCTAGTTACTTGTAGAATATAAAGTTATGGTGCAGTGGAAAAATAATAAATAATGGGTATGACTCCCATGAGCTGCAATGACTCAAATAACTTATTAATAAAGTCATCTGGAATGGCAAAGAAAGCATTCTTGCAGTACTCTGAGTTCATCAAGATTGTTTGGATTCATCTTCAGTGCCTCCTCCTTCATCTTACCCCAGACATGCTCAATAATGTTCATGTCTGATGACTGGGCTGGCCAATCCTGGGGCACCTTGACCTGAAGTATAAGAAGGGGTGCGATCCTGCTGAAGAATTTGCCCTCTCCTTAGGTTTGTAATGTAATGGGCAGCACAAATGACTTGATACCTCAGGCTGTTGATGTTGCCATCCACTCTGCAGATCTCTCGCACACCCCCACACTGAATGTAGCCCCAAACCATGATTTTTCCTTTAACAAACTTGACTGATTTCTGTGAGAATCGTGTGTCCATGGGGTTCCAGTAGGTCTTCTGCAGTATTTGAGTTGATTAGGATGCAGTTCAGCAGATGATTCATCAAAAAAATCTACCTTCTGCCACTTTTCCATAAGATCAACTAGACGTTAAGGTATTATTTGTTGCTCTTAAAACTGGGATCTTGGGATGACAAGACTTTTGTCAGGTAGGGTACTAGTAAAAACGGTTAAAATGCTAATTTATGATTAGACTATTCCTTTAATATGTGACTTTTTACAAGGATATGCAGCAAACATGACTATAGCACACTAATGTACATAAGTTTGAGGTTAGAAAGATGTTTTGAAAAATGTTTTAGTGGTAATGTTTAGACAAAAACCACTTATGCTGTCAAGCCTCCATTTATTCAATAAAAATACATCAGCGATAATCTTTCAACATATTAAAGGGAATAAATTACAAAGGTATGCTTTTTGAAGATTATTCATATGATGCCAAAGCTTAGTTTATAGCATCATTACTTTATTGTCTTCATTGTGACATGATGTATTATAAAATAATTTTATTGTGTTGAAAAATGTTAACATTTGATGGAAACTGATTCTTTTTTCCCCTCCAGGATGTGTGGATGAACAGAAGGTTTCAAATAGCAGCATGCATTTGAAATTCAATTCTAAATGGCTAATATGTTCCTTTACTCTCACTTTTGATCAATTTAACACATCCTTGCTGAATAAAAGTATTCATTTCTAACCTTTAAATACCAATACCTATGAATACTAATGAGATCATGTTGGGATACTTCCGGATTGCCTAGTTTTACTTGTGTGTTATCTCACCCGCTGTTCTCTGCTTCTTCCAGTTTCCAGTTAGTAGAGTAACTCCAGGAGCAGCGAGTGAAGTCACAGCAGTGATCTGAGAGGGAAGAACGGGTCCCAACAAATTTTCCCAGCGCCGACGTCTCCCTGTTAGAAACAAAGGGAACATGGAAGTAGATTATTACTATGCATGAACTACAGAGATATACTAAAAGAAAGACAGGCAGACAATGAGTTGCATAAAAAAAAGACTGGTAAATCTGATGTACACAACAAGGATGTAACTAAAAAAAAGCTTTCCCTTGTTTTAAAAAAAAAAAAGGTTTCACACTTACGACAACATTTTCAAAATGATCTTCATTTACAGATCTGTAAAAATAGCCAAAAGCATTGTATGACATATGCCAGGTCAGTATTTGGCGCAGTCACCTTGTTAGCAAATAGTCTTTTATTTATTTTTAATATTTAATAATTCAATTTACTTTAATTTGATTGATCACTTTGATTCAGTAATTTGACTAGTTTGATCATGTGATCTACTTAATCATCATGCGACTCCTTAAATGAAAAATGCTTCCGGTTTAAAGGCTATGCCCACAAGTACACGGTGTCACGATCACCAGCGATCTAACCTTTATAGATCGATGGAGAACATTCATATTCACACGGTCGACAATCCTAACTGCATACGAACTACAAGTCCTGTCATGCACCACACACACACACACCTGTTCCAAACCTCCTTTGATTAGACTCACACAGCTGAAGCTGCTCATGCACTGATTACACTCTCATATATACAGCTCACTTTGACACTCTCATTGCTGAGTCTTGTTTGGTTATCATCCTGTTACATTACTAAGCATTCTCTGGTATAGTTTCTAAATGTTCCGATCCTTGTTTTGTTATATCATTTACCCCGTCTGCCGCCTGCATCTGCCTGTTACCTGACGATGCCTTAGAATTTCCTGGTTTGTACCCGTTTGCACCGGTTTTTGATCATTGCCTGTCTGACCACAATTCTTAATTAAACCTGCATAAGGATCTTCACTCCGTTGTTACTCGACTCCCTTGTGGTTACACATAGGTATTGTTATAAACAGTTTTTCCCCCACTATCTTTTTTTTTAAATGTCTGTCCACATGAAAATGTAAAAATGCACTGTAATAAATGTTAAGGCACACCGAACCAACAGAAATAAGTATATTGCATACAAGTCAATGCAAAATTAGCATCCAGCAGCCCAAACAACACAGAATATGCCTTTGTTGTGAATGTGCAGGATTTGTCTCCCTCGTGTCTTCCGCGTTTAGTTTGAATTCCAGTCGTGTTGACCAATCAGAAAGGAGAAAACAGCAAGTATGCTGACATCATGAGGCCAAAAACTCTGGTAGTAGAGTCCACATGACCACGCTGTGCCTGAAGTTTTGGAAAATCTTCCCTGGACGGAATTTTAAGGAAGTTTTGGTTTCAGTCACCTTATTCTGAATTTGTATCTGGACAAACAGCCATTCATTCATTCATTCATTTTACTTTGGCTTATTCCCTTATTTATCAGGGGTTGCCACAGTGGAATGAACCGCCAACTTTTCCAGCATATGTTTCACACAGCGGAAGCTCTTCCAGCCACAATCCAGTACTGGGAAACACCCATACACTCTCACATTCACACACAAACTCATAGACTACAGCCAGTTTTTGTTATACGCAATGTCTTTGGACTGTGGGGGAAACCGGAGCACCCAGAGGAAACCCACACCAACAGGAAGAGAACATGCAAACTTTACAAAGAAATGCCAGCCGTGACTCGAACCAGTGACCTTCTTGTTTTGAGGCAACAGGGCCTAACAATGTTGGACCAAAGAGTTTTCTTTTTTTTTCAGTACATTGCTCTCACTAATGTTTTTTTGACATTTATGCACCTACTGGATTGTTTTGAAGGTGTGCTGAGTCTATAGTTGCATTTACATCACAAAGCTCAAATGATCTCAAGCTGCTCGTTTAAAACATGGCAGTGAGTTCACTAAACTCATACAGTATTTCTTCAATGATTTCAAGGACACCTTTGAGATTTACTTGATTGGGAGATTCATTATGGATGTGCATATGGCAAACCTGCAGCAATTGTGTGACTGTATCATACCGACATGCATCAATCTATGAGAAATGTTTCCAGAACTTTGCTTAATCTCTTCCTAAAGAATTAAGGCAGTTCTGAAGGCAAAATATGGTCCAAATCAGTATAAGCAAGATGTTCCTAATAATGTGGTTGGTGGATGTTTATATATTGGTTTAAAACCAGCTTAGGCTGAAATAAGCCATTTCTTTACGGCTGGGATTGCATTAAACCATGTTATTCCCTATTAACTGTGAGCAAGTGTGAAAAGTAATACTATTAGAGAGACGATGCCAAGGACATACTGCAAAATACACAAACATAATGCAGTACAAATCAGTCTGGCTATCCGCTTTCCACAAGCCAATAATGCTAGGGGTTTAATTCTCAATGGGTTATATGCAGGGCAAGTGTTTTTCAGCCACCAATAATATTTATGTGACTATTTTTAGTTTCATAAGGTTCCTTTTACAGCATCGATAATGTCATTAAATTAAAATATAATCAGCTAAATAGACGTCAGCATTAATTTAGTTCCTCAATCCATCAGAAGCACAAAAAATCTATAGAAAATGTTGTGGTAAAATGCATTTCCGTATTTGGAAAAATGGCGCAAAACAATTTGATTTAATGCAGTGTTTCTTGTGCAGTGTAAAACCCACTTCAACCTGCTCAGTCTTGCAGGTTTGCACTTTTCAACATCCAAAAAATTTGACTCTTCTTAACAGATCATGCAGCACAACTTTTAGTCCAAGCTCTTGTCATTTGAAGGCTGGACTACTGCAATAGTCTCTCATCCTGCACTCTCAAGCCTTTACAGGTCATCCAGAACATTGTAGCTCGTGTGGTCTTTAATGAGCCAAAGAGAGCCCATGTAACAGCTCACTTTATCTCTCTGCATTGGTTACCGATTGAAGCTTGGATTCAGTTCAAAACACTAATGCTTGCTTACAGGACAGCCACTGGCACCCTCTTACCTCCACCTACTCCTGATGGTCTACATCTTCCGGAGCCTCCGGTCAGGGTGCAAGCACCGACTTGTGGTGCCATCACAGAGAGGCTATAAGCCACTTTCTAAAAATCTTTTTATTTAATGTTCCCCGTTGGTGGAATGATTTGTCCATTCCCACTTGAACTGCGGATACACTAGTATCCTTCAAATGACAACCTGAACCCAGGTTAATAATACCAAAACCATCTATACACTACCTCAGGCTGTTGATGTTGCCATCCACTCTGCAGATCTCTCACATACTGAATGTAACCCCAAACCATGATTTTTCCTTCACTAAACTTGACTGATTTCTGTGAGAATCTTGGGTCCGTGCGAGTACCAATAGGTCTTCTGCAGTGTTTGTGATGATCGAGATGCAGTTCAACAGATCATTCATCAGAAAATGTTATTATTTCTTGCTCTTACAACTGGGATTGAAAACAAGACTTTTGTCAGTTAGGGTAGAAAAAAAAACAACTCTCTCTCAAAAAGTTACTCTAGCACTAAATTCTCTGAGCACAAACACGTTGCTTTGAATAACTAGCACTCCTTGTATGTATTGCCTCTTGTTGAATCACTGAATGCCTCCTCAATTGTAAGTTGCTTCAGAAAAAGCGTCTGCTTAATGTAAATGTAAGTAGCATATCTAAATCAGGCATTGAAGATGATTGATTTTAAACAAATCAGATTTTATATACAGGAAGAGCACAAGCTGGCTTATCCAAAATTAGAAGTACCCCATTCTCAACCTTCTCATAAACCTAAATCAACCTTTCAGTCTTCAGATCTTTCAGCCTTTTTTTAAAAGTCTTCTTTTACTTTAACCCATTAAAAAGAAAAGTGTCATAATAAATATAAGTATTATTCAAAATGAAATTGTTTTGTTTGTCGCATATAGTGAACTATTTATGTGATGTGGGTAAATGGTGTGTTTCAGTCCGGCTATCACCGCAAGTCCTATACTTCAAACCTGCGGGAAGCACTGTAATTGATACAGTTCTTTTTTTCCAAAGAGGTGGTGTAATAAATACATTACAATTTTTATGAAGTGTTGTTCACATTAAATAATAATAATAATAATAATAAAACATTGGTTTAAAAAGTATTTTGTGACGCCCACATCTCTCATTAAAAATGCAGGTTTATGTTTTAAATAACTCAGAATCAAGGCCTATTTCATTCATTTTAGGCCTATATAAACTATAAAACGTTAAATGTAAAATAATGCAATACTATACGTAAAATTAAATTATTATTTACTATAGTAGCCTATAGCCTATAAAAAGGTCAATGTTGCCTTGTTTCTCATCTCGCTCAGCGCGCTCATTGAAGTGACAGAGGAAATTAATTAAAATAATATAGGCTAGAAAAAAATAATATAGCCCACTTTGCAGCTTTCTTTTAAATTATAGTAGCGCCGGACCGTTTCTCAGTGTTTCACTGGTAATGTCTTTAAGTAAATAATTAGGCCTATTTACTTATTTATTATTTATGTACAGTAATAGAGAGATAAAATGAGATAGTAAACATAATCAACAACAAAAATGTAAATGAAAACTGTAAATGAAAAAGCTGATTTATTGACTGTCTTAGTCCTACTTTAAAATAACAAACACTGTACATGTCTCTATATATAGGGTAAAACACTGCTATATTTATTTATTTAGGCCTACTTATTTGTATTTATGTTTGTACTTTCATTTTAGTTGTTTTTTATTTCTTTAATTCTACTTTCCAAAATGAATCCTCATTGCACTTAACAAGTTTACAATGATAATAAAGCTTGTTAATAAATTTTTAATGATTAATGAAGGAATTATAATGCTTTGTTTCATTGTTTATCCTTATTTACAAGTAGCAGAGTATTTACAGCTACTGTATAGGCTGTCTGTTCGCATCCCATCCCTTTGTTCCCCCTGGCGGCATAGTCGCAAACTGCGGTCATACCTAAAAAAACACATTCTTACTCCTTTTAATCAGTGGCGTAATCAGTACAAAACGCGGCGGTAATGCTCATATTAAAGTGTCACCTACTGTAAATACCTGCTTTGCACAATATTGTTCTGTCTTATGTAAAAGTACTTGTATAGTCTGTCTTAGGTTATTTGTATAGTTACATATTTATAGTATGTGTAGTTAGTTAGATTAGTGTTAGTTGTGTGTTAACTAATCAACTTTATTATCGTGTTGCCATTTTATTTGATTTACCAATAACTATCTTTATTGTAGTTTTAGGATTGTTTATTTCAGTCTGCTTCATTTAGCTGCTTCCTTTTTGATTGTGTGGTTTAAAAGGGCATGTACAGAAAGAGAAAGGGCAACGCCATTCACAATCCCGTAAGCTTGATAACTTCAACAATTTTTTTTGTGAAGCAGAACATCAAAAATGCTTTAAAAATGCATCTGCTTTCTGGACTCTTGGAAATGGCACATACATATTCAACCTGACAATCTGTCAACCCCTCTGGATTTCAGCAAGCCCGGCCCCAGAGCCGAAGCCAAATGTAATTAACCTTTATGAACAAGCAGAGTCTGTTGAGCAGAATTCGGACAGACGCTAGAAAATTAAAGGTTAAATATGGCCCGGTTGATGAGAGAGAGCGCCTCAAGCCTCTTCCAGCATTTTCAGTGTTTAACCATGCAGTCAGAGGAACTTTTGATTGAAGCTTTGATGAGTTTAACAAGTTTAGAGTGTAAAATTAAACGCTTTCGATTTGCGGTGATGAAGGGAACGTTTGTGTTGATCTAGGGACTTATTGGAGGTTAGTTTAATTAAATTCATTTTTATTTCCATAGCACTTTTACAATGTAGATCGTGTCAAAGCAGCTTAACATAGAAGTTCCAGTAAATGAAAACTGTGTCAGTCCAGTTTTCACTGTTGTAGTTCAGTTTAGTTCAGTTCAATGTGGTTGAAATTTTACTGCTGAAAGTCCAAACATTGAAGAGCAAATCCATCGATATGCAGCTCCACAAGTCCCAAACCAAGCAAGCCAGTGGCAAAGAACAAACTTCACCAATTGACAAAAGTGAAGGAAAGTTGTCAAGTTGTTTTATTGTCATTCGACTACATGTGTGGACATGAACTGGAATGGTATGTCGTGTCTTTTAGTACCACTTTTACATACACTGTAAAAACAAGAATATTTTTTATATTCATATTTTGTGATTCACAAGTGTTTTCCATTTATATACTGCTGTGAATTGCATTATGGGAGCTTAATCTCTGCTCTGTCGACATTTGATGTTGAAAATTCAACTCTACAAGTTAACAAAAAGACTTTTATTGACATTTTAGTAGTTTGAAATAATAAAATGTATAAAACAATAATATACAGAGGATTAAGTCTGTAAAATAACAGAAAATGTACTGGCAGATTATTACAAGGTTTTTGTAGCCTAATATACAACAATTAAAAGTGAGTAAACCCTTTGTAAAATTTGGAACTGTTAAGTTGACATCCAAACACTCGACTGCTTTTAGATTTTAGTAACTATCACTTTGACTTTTTTTTCAGTTTGTGGTCTCATTTTATTTGTAACACTGTAAGCTGTCACATTGTCTTGCTTTTTACTACAAAGACGTCATTTGCGTGCATAAGTAACATAGTAAACAACAGGGGTATGTTCTTCGTATGTGGATTACTCAGTTAGCTGGATTTGGTTATTGATGATTTTACAAGATCCAGGATAGAGACATTTTATTCTTCAAAACTCATCCGAGAGTTGTTGTCATAGCAACAGTTCTGGTAGCTCAAACCTGTTAGGGAGCAGCAGCTTATTTCATATAAACAGAATTAGATCGGGTCAGTTCAAGCAAAGATAATACTAAAAGTAATGTACCGAATTCTGATATTTTTTTTTACAGTAGTAGTTATATACGTTTGGGAAAATATTAAATATATATTTTAACTATATATATATATATATATGCTACTGCTTTACGGTGTACAAAATAATTAATTGATTTTAAAATAGTAAACAACACAATTCTTAAGTTTTTTTTTTGTTCCATCCACTTAGATCCGCTTTGAGGACAACACATACACTTAATACACAAATACACTTCATTAAACATGTACACATAGACATAACCTATATGCTATAAAACTGTAGGTTAACTTACTATAAAAAGCGCTAATCAAATAAAATAGAACTTAAATTTATAAAAATGATTGCGTTAAATTAATCGATTTGTGTCGGGACAACATGAAGGAATTGTGTGGAACCCTGCATTTTTACAGTGCATAAGAAGTTTTAATGTAAATGGAATTAAATAAATGTGAGCTTATTTAAAAGTGTTACTAATAAAACAATAAAAATACAGTAAATAAAACACAACAATTTTAAATGTCAAGAACAAATGGCGTTTTCTTGCAAAACAATGATTTCAATTTACTACAATTTCTCCATTTGGATTTCAATGTTTTGTTTCGTTACTTCATTTTCATTTACAAGTAGCAGGGTATTTACAGCTACTTTATATTTCTGTGGGTTTGCATCAGGTCTCTTTGTGCCCCCTGGCGGCATAGTCGCAAACTGCTGTTACACCTAATAATTTGTTCATAATCCCTTGGTGCTATCATGGCGCCACACACAGTGGTAGTGGTCATTTTGAAGTGTCACCCACTGTACTTAAAAAAAAAAAAAAAACCTTTTGGTTCAACCAATCAGCATCCAAATTGAGACTTTATATATGAAATATTTAAGTTTAAGTACCAAGTGTCAATATTAGCTAGCTGATTATTGCCTACTAATTATTTTTTAAGATATTGGCAGTTTATTGGTGTTTATAAAGTACACATTCTGCATGATCTTATTCTACATGCCTAATTTAACACATCAACTACCTTAATAACTTTTAAAAGCAGCAGATTAGGAGTTTAATGAGTTAAGTCATAGTTAACAGTTTGTTTATAGCAAGAATAGTACCTTTAAAATTAAAATAAAGAGTGGCCAAATATATATATGAAACTATTACTTATTACTTTTTTGGAAAGTTTTCCTCAAAATATAACTGCAAACATCTTCAAAGGGCTTAAGAGAAAAATCATTACGGAGGAATATCAGTCTTTGTAGTGTCCTGTCATTTACGTTTTTGAAAAGATCTATTGAACATTATGGGAGTTAAATGAAGAGGCAGATGATGAGATCTGCTCATTAAAACATTTAATGATGCATGAACTCATGATTTGCATCTGTTCGCTAAAACAATGCGGCTGTTCCTGCCATTTGCTTTCAGATGTGGGACACACACCAACAGTCAAACACAGACACACGCGCTAAATTGATAACCTTGGGCAGCTATAGATCATTGCTATACTTCATGATGTCTGTTTTTTTCTGCAGGATCCTGGGCTTAAGCTTTCATTTATTTCACTCAAAGTTGCATATGTGGTGAGCTGTTTCACCGCTCTTGAGGACGCTTCTCACACATATCTCATCAATCTTGAATTAGCTGCTTGTCTTATGTATAAAAAGATGAGATCGTTTAATGAGAACAGGCACACGGGTCCCAGTGAAAAGATGTCTTCTAGCTTAGTCATTCATTAATTAAAAGTGCATGATCAAAAACCTGAGAACTGATTAAAGCTACTAAAATCAACAGTGAAAGCATGGCATTTACTGTCTCTGCCCTTGTAATGCATCATGAGGTTGTGAAAATGTTTTTCCAACACAGGTTTGTTGTAAATACATACTTCTAAAAAATGTCTGTGTGAACTCAAAGATCTTGAAACTTTTATATTTTTATGTTGATGTTTCCAGCTGAAACAGGATATTGTGCATCATTTCTTAGCAGCAAACTAATGGTAAGAGGGACATGGTTAAGAATATTGTGGTTGAATCCTTCAAACTGCCATCAACAGACCAAATTACTTTCATTCATTCATTTTTATTCGGCTTAGTCTCTTTATTTTTCAGAGGTCGACATAGCGAAATGAACGTCCAACTATTCCAGCATATGTTTTACACAGCAGATGCCCTCCCAGCCACAACCCAGTTCTGGGAAACACACCTATACACTCTTATTCACACACATATACTGCAGCCAATTCACCTATAGCGCATGTTTTTGGACTATGACTGTAGGAAACCCACATGCAACATGCAAACTCCACACAGAAATGGCATCTGGCCCAGCAAAGAACTAGCGAACTTCTTATTGTGAGGCAACAGTGCTAACCACTGAGCCACTGTGCCGCCCGCAGTATGACATCAAAACTTTTATACCTTTACTCACTAATAATATTTAAAGGGACATATAAAGGATTATTTTTATGCATTTCTTTGCACAACACCAAATAAATACCAAAAAAACAACCTTATAGTGATTATGATTTGTAATCAAATATATCTGCCTCATCTGTCTGCCACAGTTTACTTGGTAGCTCACTTTGATTCACTTTGTGATGCAGAGCGCTCAGGTTTGTCCACACAATTGGTAAAATCAATGTAAGATCAAGTTAAAAATATGTGGTTACAATGCACTTTTCTGTTAAATTTGTATTTTTAAAACACTTATGGTTGGGTTTAGGGAAGGGTTTAGATTAGAGGTCTGCGCAGGACTAATTTTGTAGTCCCGCTCCCGCCTGATCCCGCAAGGTTTAATTCCGCACCTGACCGATCCCGCCGTATATTCAGCCTTTGTTCAGCCACTGCCCAATCTGCCCTGTTTTTCTACCCGACCGTTCCCACTACATTTATATCTGGTTTCCAAAATCTCATGTTTAAAATTGTGTTCAACCGAAAGAGAGAGATAACAGATAATAGTGCAGGTTGTGCAAGGATTGTAGGCTAAATGTCAGATTTGTTTGCCCCTTTGTCATGAGACATGAGAACTGCATTAAACCTGAGGTTCCTGTCTTGTGACTGCTAAAGGGTAAACATTTGAGGTACTATCATATCCTGCAAAGGGTAGGTTTTTTTTTCATACGCATGAAAAATGACGCATAAAAAAAATACTTCCATACATCATTTGCCTGATTTGGGTTCCCTAACAGTAAACTGACCATTTTCTAATGCAAGCTGAAGGACAGCGCATCTTTACTTTGCTCTCCCATGTTGGTAAAGCCCGCTCTGAGGAACGTTATGCAGATGATGCGCGCACAGACTGGGAAAAAATAAAAAATAACAGCATGTGCAGAAAGGTCATGGGTCACTGGTCATGCGTTCAGCATGTGTAACAGTCGTGAGCACTGGCTGTATAATAAAAATGAGGAAATCACAGATATGTTGTTCCGAAATAACGTCGGGACTCGGGAGCGCTTTATTAATAGACCGTCCGCTCCTGTTCAAATTACACCAGTTACTGGTGTAACCACGTTTTATTCAGAAATGTAGAATGCAGACCTCTAGTTTAGATCATTAGTTTGTTTTGTGATTTGTGCAACAAACCCTGCCTACTCATGGACATGTACAAGGAGCACGTGTATCTGAAACGTATAACAAAATCCAGTCTATAAGATTCGTCAAAAAAAGACAGCGGCCTCTAGTGAACTATTGTGAAATGTGCAACAAAATGTAACATGGAGCAAAGTATTTTATGTTTTTTCAAAAATATAGCCTGAGGCACATACAGATGAAGTCAAAACTCTTAGCCCTCCTGTGATTTATTTATTTTATTTATTTATTTATTTATTTATTTATTTATTTATTTATTTATTTATTATTATTATTATTTTTTTCAATTATCTCCCAAATTATGTTTAACAGAGCAAGACATTTTTCACAGTATTTCCTATATATTTTTTTTCTTCTGGAGAAAGTCTTACTGGTTTTATTTTGGCTAGAATAAAAGCAGTTTTTAATAGTTTCAAAAACATTTTAAGGTCAATAATATTAACCCCCTTAAGCAATATTTTTTTTGATTGTCTACAGAACAAACCATCATCTTACATTGACTTGCTTAATTACCCTAACTTGCCTAGTTAAACTAATTAAGCCTTTAAATGTCACTTTAAGCTAAATACTAGTATCTTGAAAAATATGTAGTAAAATATTAGGTACTGTCATTATAACAAAGGTAAAATAAATCAGTTATGAGAAATGAGTTATTAAAACTATAATGATTAGACGTGTTGAAAAAATCTTCTCTTCGGTAAACAGAAATTGGGGGAAAAACATACAGCGTAGCTAATAATTCAGGAGGGCTAATAATTCTGATGTCAACTGTATCTCCAATGAGCCTACTGTAGGTTGGCTCTTATCATATTTGCTGAACTGTCTCTTTAAACACATTATTTCTTCTCCGCTTTGAGGATAAAAAAAGCCCAAATTCGCTCATAAGTTGCAGAGGTGTCCTGTATAAACCCGTCTTCACCCCGAACGAAGCGAATCAAAACAGGGTCGATCGGTTGATATTACTCTTGGGAAGGTTAAGAGACTTTGATGTGTTTTGATGTCTGAACTGATGGGATAGAGGGTGACATGAGGACATTATCTGTAATCTGTTGTTATGAAGGCATCAGACGGAGGCAGTGAAAGCTTGCGGGATGACCTGTATATGACAAATGCTCGCTAGGGGTGAGAGACGGAGACCTTTGCAGTCGATAAGATTTGTGGTGGATGTTTAAGGTTAAAACGCAAGCTCTAAATGGTGTATCCTACTGCTAGCTGTTTGTGATTTGGTTTATTTTAGCCTAATGGGCAGTCTAAGGCTCTGTTCTACACAAAAAATGATATTTAAAATGAGCTAAAACAACAATATTCTTGAGCTTTTCTTTGGGACAACTTTGTTTTATGTTCAATCCACTTAAATTTGCAAAAATGTATAAGTTAAACTTAATTTCTTCATGTTTCAACACAAATCAATTTTGTGGATCCCAATTTTTTTACAATGTAAAAACTAGTGGTCTGTTGTGTTTTACAGTCTGTATATGCTATCTGTTAGAAATAAATCCTAGCAAGCTTGCTTCATAGGCATGAACTATGCAGTTATGATTGAATCCAATTGATTTTGGCTTTAGCATGAGGCTAGGTTAATAATGCATGAAACACACAGCGACACAAATAGAGGAAAAAACAGAACTGAATTAGATACATCCCTAAATAATGAAAACTTTAAATGCTCACTATTGAGTGGAAGCAAAACAAACAATTTGCAAATTAACTGCTTCTACCGCTGCCTTTGCAGAAGAGGGTGGGGAGCCTTTACTGCTTGTGCTTCAGTTACTCTGGCGAGAAATACTCAAATTGTTTTTGCTCTGCTCAAACTACTTTATTTATTTAAAATGAGCTGAATCAACACAATTCTTGATTATTTTTGAGACCACTTAATTGTTTTATGTTCAATCCACTAAAATTTGCAAAAAATCGTATAAGTTAAACTTGATTCCTTCATGTTGCTCCAACACAAATCAATTTTGTGGATCCCAACATTTTTTACAATGTAAAAACTGGTGGTCTGTTGTGTTTTAGAGTATATGCTATATATTGGAAAAAAAATCCTAACAAGTTTACTTCATAGGCATAAACTATGCAGTAATAATTTAATCCAATCCAATTAATGTACTCTAAAAGAAAGATATTGTTAAGTTTATTCTAGAACATGATAGCCAACTTCTACGTTTTAGTCCTTAAAGCGCACATCTAACGAGATTAAATTTCTGAGATTGGTTAGCTGAAAAGGTAAATTACTCACTAGGTTATTTTATTTAACGTTTGTAAATAATTTTGTTAAACTTAATCAGGCAATCTGTTTACTGTAAGCAAAGAACTACTGTAAATGTAATAAGTGTCTACTGTAAATGAACACTACACTTAAATTATTTTTGTTGCTTGTTCAAACTACTTAGTTAAAATGTCTTATCTAAAACAACACAATCCTTGAGATTTTATTGGGACAACTCAATAGTTTTAAGCTTAACCCAATTGAATTAGTAAAAACTTATAAGCTAACTTAATTCCTTCATGATGTCCCAACACAAATCAATTGTGTGGAACCTATCATTATTTACAGTGTACCAGTAAAATACATTTACATTTACAATCCATCATCCATGGATTGTAACAATATTGATACGAATATAGTTAAGAAAGTGATTGAAGACATTGTAGAACCATTAAACCTATATTTGTAGATCTTTCCAATCTGGTAAATTTCCAAATAAAATGAAAATTGCAAAGATAATTCCACTTTATAAGTCTGGAGATAAACAATACTTTACAAATTATAGACCAGTTTCTATACTATCTCAGTTTTCAAAAAATTTTGAAAAACTCTGTTGAAAGGCTTAATAATTTCATAGAAACCTTTAGCTGATGAGCAATATGGTTTCAGGAAAAATAGATCAACATCTCTGGCATTAACAGAAATAATTGAGGAATTTACTAATAAGATAGACAAAAAGGAGAAGGTAGTTGGAATTTTTATAGATTTGAAGAAAGCATTTGATACAGTAAATCATAACATATTAGTAAGCTAGTTAGAAAGGTATGGTATTAGAGGAGTAGCCTTGGACTGGATAAGCAGTTATTTAAAAAATAGGCAACAGTACGTGGAAATTGGCAATCGTAAATCGTCACACCTAAATGTAAATTGTGGCATACCACAAGATTCAGTTTTAGGTCCAATATTGTTTATAATTTACATTAATGACATGTGTAAGATATCAGAGTTGTTTAAGTTTATTTTATTTGCAGATGATACAAGTCTTTTTTTGTTCTGGGAATAATTTACCAAAATCGTGGTTTGACGTAAACAAATTGTCATTAAATATAAGTAAAACAAAAGGTTATGCTTTTTGGGAAGTTAAAAAGTAGTCATAATATAGAATTACAAATTGATAATGAAGTTCTAGAAAGAAAGAGTATATGCAATTAAGTTTTTCTGTGTTGTATTGGATCATAAAATTAGTTGGAAACTGCAAATAAATAATGTGATATCAAAATTAGTAAAAACTGTACCAATAGTGTAGAAAGCAAGATTTATCCTGGACAATAAATCAATGTATATGTTATATAACACACTTACGTTGCCATGTATGAGTTATTGTGTTGAAATTTGGGGGAATACATATAAATCTAATTTACAATCGTTATGTACAATGCAGAAAAAAGTAATTAGACTGATAGAAAATGTGGGGTATTTGGAGCATACAAATTCTTTACATACAAAAGTTTTTTGAAGAAAGACAAGGGGGATATAATCTGAGAGAAGAGCAAAATTTTAGGAGTTTGAAAACAAGTACAACTTTAAAAAGTTTGTGTGTGTCTGTATGTGGTGTGAAATTATGGAACAGTCTAGAACAGATTCTCAAACAATGTCAAGATAATAATCAGTTTAAAAAGTTGTATAAAGATATATTATTAAAGGAATATAATGATGAAGGTGATTGAAATGCATAAAATGAGAAAGGTATGATGAAATTGTAGTTCATGGCTATTTGTAGTACAATGTTTTTGTTTAGTTTTTTTGGGGGTCTATGTTACAAAATGGACAAATGGAATCAAACATATAATAGATCAAAGATGCCAAAAGGATGAAATATGTCTTATGTAAAAAGAAGTAATAAGTAAAAGAAGAAATAAGTTTAAGTAATAGACGAATGATGTGTGTGGTAATGGGGTGGGAAAATAATAAGCTTGGGCTTCATCCTGCTCTATTTTCGACCATGTTAAAATGTATATATATATTTTTTTTGTTGAAGATATTTTATGTATGATATTTTAGTTTGAAAATAAATAAATCAAATCATTCAAATATTAAAGTTAAATTGAAACATTACAGTGTATATATATATATATATATATATATATATAT
>CAIGQZ010000217.1:8991708-9004547 GCA_903798205.1 Danio tinwini | reverse complement strand
ATGTCAATAGACTGGTCTGTCTTAGCAACTGGTTAAATCGTCACCTTACAATTATAAGGTTCTGTCTGACATTTTTGTCAAAATTGAGTTATTGACATATTCTTATTAAATGACAACTTATTTACATTATGGGATGTTTTTTTATAAGTTGTTTACATTTTAAGACCTTTTATAAAAACAAAAACAAATGTTACACACATGCTGTTTGCTATGGAATGCAAAAACTTTGAAGCTCAATATCTCAAAATCATTCAGAACGCAGACAGAACCTTATAATTCCAAGGTGACGAAATGTTAAGGAGGACAAAGCTAAATTGTTTCTACTTTATAATTAATGTTCTTAACTCGCAATACAACTTTACAATGAATACAATTGTTTGTATTCAATACTTTATTATTATAATTTTTCAATTTCTATATTTCCAATGCCTGTATTTAGGATTTTTTTTCGTGATTAATCATGATTAATCACACAAAAAAGTGTGATTAATTAGTTAATTTTTTAATCAATTGACAGCCCTAATATATATATATATATATATATATATATATATATATATGCTTCATGATCACAAAGTTATTAGATTTTTACCCCCCAAAATTACATCTTAAAAAAAAAAAATCCCTCAGGTTACTTGAGTTTTCGTGACCCAAATCACCTTTTGGGTCATTTCAACTCCGTGCAGTTCAGGTTTTAATAACTATCGACATGCTGCGCAGCCATAAACCATATAAATCACCTTCCTGCCTCTCCCTTTATCAAACTCCAGGGAACAATGATGCTGCTTTTTACTTGCGTATAATGTGCAATAATATCGCATGCTGTGAGATAATTAAACCTACGGCTTCTAAAACTCTGCGATTCGTAATCCGTTTTGTGAGTCATATTATTTACAACAAACTCTGGATGCCTCTCCCCTCCGTTTCAAACCTCACCCTGCCAAAATGTCTCGTATCAAAGAAACAAAGGAGTAAAATGTGACCTAGTTGAGTCCCACGGCACATCAAACGCACATCAGAATCAATGAGTGAAGACGTGCGGCGCATCTGCCAAGAATCGCGAGCGTTTTAACTCCGGAGACTCCTGTTGGCCTTAAGACGCAAACCCAACCGAAGGCTTGCTTTTGTGAAGGCATCAAGAACTCCCTCTTGTGAGCTAAACAGAGTGGCCCAAGGGCGAGAGTGTTTCGGGAGAGATGAGTTGAATGTTAAAAGCTGTGCTTAAACTCTTCCTTTAATTAATTCTGGGAATAATTACCAAAAGCCCAGTGTGGGTTGGAGTTTTAGCGCCTGTGAGATTTAGGTTATCTGGGTCCAAGCCCCGCTGAAAAACAAAATGAGTTTTATATTGTACAACATCAGCCTATGATCCTTTTATTGGATAATGGGTTTTTAGTGTGAAGTATTATTGCGTTCATTATTGTTGCCAAAATTAATCCCACTCATAACATCCATGAAATTGATATACGCTGTCAGATACAAGCTTCTAAGATTTGTGCTCTCATTCAACTTTCTGAAGTTGCGACCTGTGCTGTCAGTCTCTGGCTTTTTATTGGACACTAAGTTTGTCATGGGACAAAAGTGAGGCTATTACCCCTTTTAGGCTTTAATATGACCCTTTACAAAAAAAAAATATATATATATATATATATATATTGTTTATTTGTTTGTTTTAGGGCTGCATGATATTGAAAAAATCTGATATTCATTCATTCATTTATTCATTCATTCATTATTTTCTTCCCAGCTTAGTCCCTTTATTAATCTGGGGTCGCCGCAGCGGATTGAACCGGCAACTTATCCAGCATATGTTTTACGCAGTGGATGCTCTTCCAGCCGCAACCCATCACTGGAAACGTCCACACTCATTCACACACACTCATACACTACGGTCAATTTTAGCATAACCAATTCAGCTGTACTATATGATTTTGGGGGAAACCGGAGCACCCGGAGGAAACCCATGCGAACACGAGGAGAACATGCAAACTCCACACAGAAATGCCAACTGACCCAGCTGAGGCTCGAACCAGCGACCTTCTTGCTGTGAGGCGAATGTGCTACCCACTACACCACCGCATCGCCAAAATCTGGTATTGCGAGATTTTATTTTTCTGTGATAAATATTGCAATTTGAATACAGTTTCACAAGATAGTTGGAATAGCTCTATCTGATGGTTTTCTGTGGAGTCTAACAGTATTCAGGTACAGAAATTGAATAATCACAATGCAAAAAAATGCTGCTTTTTCTTTTTTTGTCTCATTTCTAGTCCAAATATCTAAAAATTCTTAATCAAATACAAAAATATATTGTTTTGTTTTCAACTACAGAAGAAATGTCAAAATTAAGAGTTTTTCTTTGATTTAAGATACTTAAATAGACTTCGTACAGCAATATGTCAGCTTCTGACATATTTAATATTGATCAACAGTGGCCAGTTTTCCCTCACAAGTTCAGATTAAACAACGTCTTGACCTGCAGGCTGAATTGGATCTTATTTAGAAAAATGATGCAGATCGGCTTTTATTGCATTCTCTTAGTAACTATCATGAACATGATGATAAAGCTATTCGTCTCTTAGCACACCATTTAAGATGTCAGGTAGCTAATTGATGGATTCCACAAATTCAGGATTCAGTTGGTAATTTGATATCTGAACCTAAAGAAATTAATGCCATTTTCAAATCTTTGTATTCAACTCTTTATACATCCGAAGCTCTATCTGACTCACAGGCTATGATTTATTTTCTACAAAGTTAAAATGTCACCACAATCGATTTAGCTGATGCTACAATTCTTGATGCCCCCCTAGACATTAATGAAATAAATCTGGCAATTCAAACTATGCAATAGTTGCAATAAAGCCCCGGGGCCTGACAGCTTTCAGGTAGAATTTTTAAAGAAATTTCAGAATAAACTAACCCCCTACTTTTATCAGTGTACATAGAATCCGGTTACTTACCAGAGGCACTTACACAAGCATCTATAATTCTCCTTTAAAAAAAAACAAACATCCCAAATTATATAGTTCATATCGGCCTCTCTTTTTGCAAAATATAGATGCCAAGATATTGGCTAAAGTATTAGCCTCTCGTCTTGAATACGTACTTCCATAAATTATATCAGAGAAACAAACAGGCTTTATCAAAGGGAGACAATTATTTTTTAACGTCCGTACACTCTTAAATGTACTTTATTCCAATTATTCTTTAAATACACCTAAAGTTGTGATTTCATGTGGCGCTGAAAAGGCCTTTGATCGTGTCGAGTGGGGGTTTATGTTTCCAGTCCTTAAAAAATTTGGGATTGGGGACAGTTTTATGAAGTGGATACATTTTTTATATAATTTCCCTCAGGCAAGTGTGCATACCAATAATATTAGATTCAGCTATTACCATTTAGGGCAAGGCACACCTCAAAGGTGCCCAATTTCCCCTTTACTGTTTGCCTTGGTCATATGAGCCATTATCAGTAGCTCTTATAGTCTTTCCCTTTGCTGCATGGTCTGGTGCGTTCAGGTGTTGAAGTTTAATTATCTTTATATGCAGATGACTTATTATATATTTCTAATCCAATTCCCAGCTTTCCAATTATTTTACCTATATTAAATCAATTTGACTCTTTCGGGTTATAAAATACATTTTCATAAAACTAAACGTTTCCCAGTTAACGCATTAACTATGAATCTGCTGCAATCAGATATTCCAGTTAAGTTCAGTTCATCAGGATTCCGATATCTTAGCATTTATATAAAAGTCGCATAAATTCAGTATACATACAGTAATTAAATTATTCTGTAACTCCTCCTGGTCAACTTTATTTGAGACTCAATATTGCATACCTTGTGATGTGTCTATTGCGATTGTGCAGCCCTAGTTTTTGTCACACGTCATTTTAAAGCAGAATTCCTGCTTTAAGCAAACCATTTATTAAGACATTTCAGCTCAAATTAATAATTTTCTGCTTAATAATAGTTAGGTAGGAATTTTGGAATTATGTATTGGGTAGGATTAGAAATATAGAACAAGGTTGTACTTCATAAATGCTAATAAATGGCCAATATCTTAATAATAGGCAGCTAATAAGCCAGTGGTTAACGGTAGGAATTTCTACTTAAATGAAGTACCTTTTAATAAAATGTATTTATTTCTTTATTTTATTATTTATTTTTAATTAATTCATTAATTGATTTCATTTAAGATCTCTATAAAGCTTAATTCAATGTCTTTGGTCCAGTTTTCCCCCCTAAAATTACATGTAAAAAAAAAACAAATCCATGAAATTGATATACTCTATCAGATGCAGGCTTCTAATATCTGTGCTCTCATTCTACTTTCTGAAGTTGCGACCTGTGCTGTCAATCTCTGGCTTTTATTGGACACCTAGTTTGTCATGGGGGACAAAAGTGAGGCTCTTACCCCTTTTAGGCTGTCACACGACGAACGGTGCTCTCTAAAAACCTGGAAGATGAATTCCTGTTTTGTAATATTGCCCTGTCATATAAAAATGACAACACAATTTCACAAGCTCCTGTCACTGCAGCACTTCGATATGGCTCTGTTATTTACTCTTAAGTGGCACTTTAATCAGTTTTCTATTTTTGATGGGAAAATGTGATTGGAACATGTACATGGACACCAATAATCTGACTTTAATACTATTAAGACAATACTCTGATTAAGAGTCTATAATGTAAACAGTGATTTTTGATGACCTTAATCAGACTAAAGTCATAATCGAACTAAACAGGAATCGAATTAAGACGTGGAGTATGCATATTGTTGTGGCATTATTGAAGTGCAGTACAGACATGTAAACACCTCAGTCAAACTATTTCCATCATGTAGGGTTTTTCGCCGCATTTTGCACATACACATACGGCTTATTGACACTATTCTCTGCACCTACCGAGTCAGTATAGGACCACAGACACGCACATCTCCAAGCGCACATACATAGTGAACTATGTAGTGTTGTGCGGTATCAAGCTCCATTAAAACAACCCATTCCTATCAGTTCTTCCTTCATACTCTCATCCATTAGCTCAGAGTTTGTCACGGGTCATGAAATCTTGCTGAATGAAAGTAAAACTGATAAAAAATGATATACAAAAAATTACATTTTTTTTTTTGTTCACTTTGTGGAAAGGAGTCCGATTTCTCATATGAAATTATACAGGAGAGTTAGCAAAATATTTTGCATGTCCTTAAAATACCATTCATTACAAGTTATTTTCAAAAAGCATCTAAATTGCTTTCCTTTTTTATTTCAGTTGAATAAAAATCTTTTTTTTTTTCCATTCATATAAAAGCAAATATTTAGTATTTTGAGTTTTTCTTTCAGTTTAGCGGGCGGTATTAAATTTCATTAAAACAACACCCTTCCACCAGTCCATCCGCATACCTGTCGCATCCAATTCCTCATTGTGTCATAAGGGGCATGATTGAAATGTTCCTGAATGAAAGTGAAACCGTAGTTAATGTCAAAAAAATAAATAAAAAGAAGAAAGAAACACCCGAAATTACATAAACTCTAAAGGAAAAGTGGATAGTGTGGTGATGCAATGATGTTAATCGATCTATGTGCTATAACATGTAAAACAGGATCATAAAAACAAAATTCAAAAAGCAGCTCATGTAAACACCTTCATCATGTTATTGTCTTATTCAGAATAAGGCAAATAATTTGATTACTGATATCCATGTAGTCACTGTTTAATGCAATCATTACGATTGCAATCATAATGTAGTCACTACAAAGTTCATTTTAGTACAAAAATGCATCCAATACAAAACAACATAGGCCTATACAATACGTCTGTGGTCTTATAAGCTAAGACTCATTTTAATTGATTATTTAAACTGAAACTGCACCTCTCATTTAGCAAAAATTGTGCCAGTGTGAACTCTGAGTGAGTGATGAGTGTGTGTGCACTTCATTTCTGCACACTTTTATGCAAAATAAACAGCCCAGGCTGATTCTGATAATGTATCCCTATATTAATTTCTGGAGAGCACCAAATACGTCCCAGGAAGTTTTGTTTTCACCAATCCACCAGAGGGCGCTGTGTATGCTTTCTGAGATCTTAGATTTCTCTCACGAGTGTCATGCTTCTTCTTGTGTAAATCCACTAAAGACTGCTAAATCCCCTGACTGATCGACTGACAAATCCCCTACCAGTTCATCCACATACCTGTCGCATCCAACATCTCACTTTGTTATGGGGGGCATGAATAAAATGTTCCTGAATGAAAGTGAAACTGCAGTTAATGTAAAAAAAAAATAAAAATGAAACACCCTAAATTACATAAACTCAGAAGGAAAAGTGGATAGTGTGGTGATGCAATGATGTTAATCGATCTATGTGCTATAACATGTAAAACAGGAACATTCAAAAAGCAGCTCATGTAAACACCTTCATCATGTATTATTCAAAATTAAGGCAAATAATTTGATTACTGAAATCCATGTAGTCACTGTTTAATGCAATCACAAGACTGCATATAAACACATGGATACACAGGTTGATATTCGATGCCGTCCTATGCTTGATCTACTGCTCTCTTTTATTTTTTGAAGGATGTCACGGCTCAGCAGTGCATTGTGGGAGGCCAATCAGACCTATCGTGCCAAGGTTGCCACCCCTGGCATCACTAATCTCCCCGAACTGATCCGTCTAAAGATCAGGTAAACAAAGAGCCTCGGATGCGTGACTTTAATTTGGGAATTACACGGATCAGCAAGACTGCACAAAGCCACAGAGAGAAGAAAAGTGAAGTCAACCAATTTCAGGAAGTTTGAATGGCGTATATGCACCACCTGCATTTCAAAGGGATTACTTCCAATCGAAGATATACATTGACAAATGTAAACCTTTTAAAGGGATTGTTCACTCAAAAACCAAATTCTGTCATAGTTTACGCAACCGTTTTGGGAGACATTTTGAAATATGGTTTTGTTTAAATGTCTGTGCAAATTTAAACCAAATTTAACTGAACTAAACTGAATTTCAACTCTGAAATCTGGACTGACACACTGTTTCAATTTACTAGAACTTCTATGTTAAGCTGCTTTGACACAATCTACATTGTAAAAGGGCTATAGAAATACATGAATTGAATTGAATATAATAAGTCAATGAAGACTTACTTTTGCAGTTTTTTGTCTTTATTTTGACAGGACAGAAGTGCATGTATAGGTCTGTCGTAACCTTCTCCAGGATGGTCACAGTACAAAAAGTTTAGTATTTGGTTCCCATACCAGTCAAAATACAGTTCTCTCTATCAATTTTGGTACCAAAAGCAAAACTTAGCTAGATTTTAACTAATTTAACTAATTTATTTTTATTTAAAAAAACAAAACAAAAAAAAAACACTGAGATCGAGATCTCATTTGCAATGGTGACCTGGCCAAGAGGTCTGCAACACACGACTATGAAGGAAAAAGAAGAAAACAATATAATACAGTTTAGTCTTTCAGCAATGAAACATTGTTAAATGTTAAAAACACATGCACTGAGAAATAGATTCTTGTTGTGTGTTGTTCAAGATAGCACGAAATAATCCAAGAACTCAAAAACACACTAACTGAACAACAAACTATTTATATTAAGAAAGTTGAACAACCGGAAAAAGGTGGTTTGCCATCTCCAGGTTGGAGGAGAGTCCTTACCCCAGGTGGAGGAGTTCAAGTATCTCGGGGTTTTGTTCACAATTGAGGGAAGGATGGAACGTGAGATTGACAGGCGGATTGGTGCAGCGGCAGCAGTAATGCGGTCAGTGTACTGGTCCGTCGTGGTGAAGAAGGAGCTGAGCCGAAAGGCAAAGCTTTCGATTTACCGGTCAATCTACGTTCCTACTCTCACCTATGATCATGAGTTTGGGTCATGACCGAAAGGACAAGATCTCGGATACAAGCGGCTGAAATGAGTTTTTTTCGAAGGGTGGCAGGGCGCACTCTTATAGATAGGGTGAGGAGCTCTATCACTCGAGAGGAGCTCGGAGTAGAGCCACTGCTCCTCCACATCGAGAGAAGTCAGTTGAGGTGGCTCGGGCAACTGTTTCGGATGCCTCCTGGACGCCTTCCTAGGGAGGTGTTCCAGGCATGTCCCACCGGGAGGAGGCCTCGGGGAAGACCCAGGACATGCTGGAGGGACTATATCTCTCGGCTGGCCTGGGAACGTCTTGGGATCCCCCGGAGGAGCTGGAGGAAGTGTCCGGGGAGAAGGAAGTCTAGGGTTCTCTCCTAAGACTGCTACCCCCGCGACCCGGCCCCGGAAAAGCAGCAGAAAATGAATGAATGAAAGTTGAACAACATTTAAGTAGGTTAAACGGTTGTGTTGTTTTTTTAATCGCTAAAATCTGTGATTAAAAATTCTGCTAAATATATTTCTATAGTGTTTTTACAATGAATAAATATCAATCATAATTGTGTTCATAAAAGGATAGAGAAGATAAATCATATTTAAGTTGTCAGAAAACATTTTTCTAAACTGAAACTGGAATTAAGTCACTATATAGTATAGTTCATTTTAGTACAAAAATGCATACAATCCAAAACAACATAGGCCTATACAATATGTCTGTCGTCTTATAAGCCAAGACGCATTTTAATTGATTATTTAAACTGAGACTGCACCTCTCATTTAGCAAAAATTGTGCCAGTGTGAACTCTGAGTGATGTGTTTGTCAGTGGTGGAAAGAGTACTGAAAAATCATACTCAAGTAAAAGTACCATTACTTGCCTAAAAATGTAGTGCAAGTAGAGTAAAAGTTTTGTAAATATTACTCAAAGTATGAGTAAAAAGTAGCCCTTTTAAAAGTACTCAAGAGTAGTGAGTATTATGCTGTCAAAAGCTGATGTGTTTACATGTCATTTGTGCATCTGTGTGTAAACGTTACATTCTGTAGTGCATTTAGTTATTGCCCAGCAGGCACACAATGCCATGAGACATTAATATTAGGTTAGATTTAGGTTGTAATGTCAGGTGACCAAAATTAATTATCAATTGTCGTCAAATGACGTTGATATTTAGTTGATTTTAGGTTGTTAGAAAGTGACCAAAAACAGACGTTGAGCCAACATCTTAAACCAACGTCATATATGACATCAAATACTGAGATTTATTCATCAGATACGGCAACCTAAATCCAGCGTCTGATAGATGTCATAGGGGTAACGTTCACACAACGTCAAGCTGTAACATCATTAGACGTTAATATTTGGTTGGTTTTAGACATTGACATTGGCCTGACATTGAGTTCTGACGTCAACCTGATTTTAATTTCCAAACAAAATGCAAAGTCCCCATGACGTTAGGGTTCAACGCCTGCTGGGTGTTTAAGGCCATTTTGGTCATCATACAGTAAACATCCGTCATCTTCTCATCAGTGACATGCATCTAAATAGTCTCTGGGTCAATGTGCGTAAATATTTTGAACATCTTTATGGACACTTTTAATACTTCCAAACAGTTTGCTGCAATTATAAAGTGCACACGTCTTGAGGTAGTTTATTATGAGGAGATTTACCTTCTATGGTATGTGCGATTTGATTGGACAGGAATCACAGGACTGATTTTTCTAATCCCCATGGACAAGATAAATAAAGTAGTTACTGCAGGTTGAAAGAAAGTAGTGGAGTAAAAGTACAGATACAGCACTAAAAATGTACTCAAGTGAAAGTAAAGTACACATTCATAAAACTACTCAGTAAATTACAATTCCTGAACAAAAACTACTCAATTACAGTAATTTGAGTATTTGTAATTAGTTGCTTTACACCACTGGTGTTTGTGCACTTCACTTTAGCACACTTCAATGCAAAATAGAACAGTAATTAAACATGAATTCTCCTGGCCCCGTTTACACTAATATTTTTTAGTTTTAAAACTGTGTTTTAGAATGGAAACTGATCCACGTCCACACTGGTGTTTCACCTAGCATTTCTGCACATCTCTCCGTCCACACTTCACTGCTGAAAATGCATGTTTTCACATGACCACACACACACACACACACTTTGGCATGCGCTGCAGCATATGCGTGCGTCTGAGCTCCAGGCAGTCAGCGGGTGCTCTGTGGACACCTCACCAGATGAGAGCAGCGCAGGTCGGACAGTTCACCAAGGATATTCTGCTGGATGTCATCTCACTACAGTTGTTAAATGTGATATTTAATTCATCTTGTGTCTATCTAATGACTCTTTGGTTTTTTGAATATATTACTTGTTCTCAGGTAACTCTGTTTTGGCTGAGAGCAAAGATAAGTTAACATATTAATATATGTAACCACGTACACTGATTCTGCACATTGAGTGATTGCTTGCCTTTATTTCCTATAAACTTATTGTACGTTATACTTTTATAATGGCCATTATTGATTATTAAAACTGATATTCAGCAAAACATACAGGATATGTATCGTATTTTTCGAAGAAAATGAAAGGAGGCTCCGTTTTGTTATAAATATGCATACACTAAAAGGTGAAAATGTAAACAAATTACTTTGACTTGTTACAATTAAATTAATTAGGTTTGACAAACTTAATGTATGACGGTTTTCAGTAATAAATTAATTTACTTCTTTTAAGAACACATTTTTGTAATTTATAAAACAAGAGTGGAACAGTACATACAGTACAGTACAAATCATTCAATATAATATTGTTAATATAATAACAATAATTTTATTACAGTACATATAATTTCCTTCCCATGTTAATATAATAATAATAATAATAATAATAATAATAATAATAATAATAATTTCATGTTTTCTGGCTAGTACAAGTATGGCTCACTTAATAGCGAACAATAAAACTTGTTACACCTAAAATAACTAACTTAATTTATTACTAAAAACTATAAATTATAAATTAAGTGTCAAACTTAATTCATTTTATTGTAACAAGTCAAAGTAATTTAAGATTTCACTTTTTATGGTGTACAGTGAATATGATGCTCATATAAATATGTAACTACATGAAGCCTCAACATTTTTAGTGTCTGTTAAGTTAATATCAAAATGAAAATAAGCAGTTCCTTAAATTATGTTTAGATTTTATTATTAAGATAAATTGTTAACAATGTACTCAGGGTGATGTGAATGACTTTATAAAGTACACTGTTCCTTTTGAAGATTTACCCGACGTGTCCTGGGGAGTTTGTTTTCCATATCAAACTTGCCAAGTCTGAACTTTATGTGCTTAATATTGAGGAAAAAGCCCCAATCAGGTAGGCAAATGTCTGCAGATGTGCCTCCGTTTTCACATGTCTCCGTTTTCCCCCATCCACACTGACACGGAGCAGCAGCATTTTAAAATGACAACGGTCTCTTCAGTGTTTTCAAAACGCTCCATTTTCGGCGCTCAAAAACTCCGGGGTATTGTGAAGGCGTAATCATAGCAAAACTTATGCATTTCTAAACCTAAAACATATGTGTAAACGAGACACTGTATTGCAAAAAAAGTTTAAACACTAAATCAGCATTGACAAAAGAATGCAAAAAGATTTGGTGTGTGTTGAACTATTGTCTACGTTTGACATATCTGAAATGATGCTTTACTTTTGTTCTTCTGTAAGGCAACATTAGCACAGAAACTACACACTACACCTTTAATCATGGCTTCATCAATGCACTGATTCAGATAGATGGACAACACTAGGGTTGAGATCAAACAAAAGAGTCAATTGGAGAATGCATCTACTAAATGTGCAGATACATAAGTGCAGATGAGAGGATGTGCAAGAGAACCAATTGGCCTTTTTGGACACAGCAGTTTAAAATAGAGTGCAGTGTTCTGGATATCAAAGTCGGCAAGCACAAATCAATATCTACTGTTTAAATCTGATAACCCTCTAGAAGTAAAGTTCAGGGTCATTAAAACACTTTCGCTTCTGGGGCAATAATGGGCAAACCTGGTTTAGAAAGTTTGGAAATAAGGAAGCTTGGTGCTTCAAAAGACAATTTAACATTTAAATAGAGCCAATAGGTCTAGTAAAGGCATCAAAACAACAATAAGAGAAGGTAAGCAACAAATCGTTTGCTTATTTCTGGTTAGAATTCTGAAATTTAAAGCTTGACCAAATTTAAGGCTATACACTAAAATAAAACAAAATAAAATATAAATTAAAATATAAATTAAATGAAAATATCATTAATTCGTTTTCTTTCCGGCTTAGTCCCTTTATTAATTCAGGGTCTCCACAGCGGAATGAACCGCCAACTTATCCAGCAAGTTTTACGCAGCGGATGCCCTGCGTAAAACCCATATCTGGGAAACATCCATACACACTTATTCACACTCATACACTATGGAAAATTTAGCCTACCCAATTCCACTGTACTGCATGTCTTTGGACTGTGCATGGGGGATACGGAGCACCCGGAGGAAACCCACTCGAACGCGGGGAGAACATGCAAACTTCACACAGAAACAACAACTGATCCAGCTGAGGCTCGAACCAGTGACCTTCTTGCTGTGAGGTGACAGCACTACTTACTGCGCCACCGTGTTGCCATGAAAATATCAATTAAATGAAAATGTAAATTAAAATATAAATTAAATTTAAATATTAAATAAAATATTAAAAAAAAAAAAAAATATATATATATATATATATATATATATATATATATATTAACATAAAATACGGAATAAAATATGAAATAAAATGTAAAATAAAACAAAATATTAAATAAAATGTAAAATAAATAAAACAAAATAAAATGTATTTTTAAAAGTATATAATATGTAAACTAATTATCATTACCTTCATTATTTGAGTATAATCCAATAGATTTCAAGAAACAAATAGTTACTACATTTAATTTGTTTA
>CAIGQZ010000217.1:8962344-8976708 GCA_903798205.1 Danio tinwini | reverse complement strand
TTATTATTATTATTATTATTATTATTATTATTATTATTATTATTATTTATTTTTTATTATTAACAACAACAACAAACAACAACAACACTAATAAAAATAATAAATCTGTAACATTGTTTACAAGCATAGTGCTATTTAACAATTAATTTGTGACCAATTGTGTACAAAATAAAAGTATATTACTTACATATTATGCCAAACCCTGCAGCCTAAGACCGGTTACTTACTGAAGCTAAGCAGGGCTGAGCCCGGTCAGTACCTGGATTGGAGACCACATGGGAAAACTGAGTTGCTGTTCGAAGTGGTGTTAGTGAGGCCAGCAGGGAGTGCTCAACCTGCAGTCTGTGTGGGTCCTAATGCCCCACTAAAGTGAAGGGGACACTGTACTGTCAGTGAGCGCCCTCTTTAGGATGATACGTTAAACATAAGTCCTGACTCTCTGTGTTTATTAATAATCTCATGACACTTCTTGTAAAGAGTAGGGGTGTAACCCTGGTGTCCTGGTCAAATTCTGGGTAGAGGTGGAGTCTAAGGTGCATGCTCATGATTTGAATAAGACTAAATTTGTTTACTGTGTCTGAGCCAGTGTGATTGAGAAGAGGCGTGGACTAATATGCATATTCATGATTTGATGAACAATAAATTCGTTTACCATGTCTGAGTCAGTGCGATTGAGTGGAGGTGGAGTCTAAAGTGCATATTCAATATAAACTAAATTACTTTACTCTGAGCCAGTGTGATTGAGAAGAGGCCGGGTCTAATGTGCATACTCATGACTCGATTAATACTAAATTAGTTTACATTGTCTGCACCAGTGTGACCAAGTGGAGGCGCAGTCTAATGTGCATATTCATGATTCTATTAATAATAAATTAGTTGATTATGTCTGAGCCAGCATTATTGATTAGAGGTGTGGTCTAATGAGCATATTCATGATTTGATTAATATTAAATTAGTTTACATTGTCTGCACCAGTGTGAACAAGTGGAGGAGGGGACTAATGTGCATATACATGATTCGATGAATACTACATTAGTTTACTATGTCTGAGCCGAAAAATTGATTAGAGGCGGTGTCTAATGAGCATATTCATGATTTGATTAATATTAAATTAGTTGACTATGTGGGCATCACAGTTACCCAGTGGGTAGCACAATCGCTTCACAGCAAGAAAGGTTGTTGGTTTGAGCCCTAGCTGGGTCATTTAGCATTTCTGTGTGGAGTTTGCATGTTCTCCTCGTGTTGGCGTGGGTTTCCCCTGGATGCTCCGGTTTCTCCCACAGTCCAAAGAGATGGGGTGTGGGTGCATTGAATAAGCTAAATTGGCCGTAGTGTATGTGTGTGTAAAGGAGTGTGTGTGGGTGTTTCCCAGTGTTGGGTTGTATCTGGAAGGGCATCTGCTGCGTGATAACATATGCTAAATAAGTTGGTGGTTCATTTCGCTGTGGCAACCCCTGATTAATAAAGGAACTAAGCCGAAAAGAAAATGAATGAATGAGTTTACTTTGTGGGTCAGTTGGCGTTTCTGTGTGGAGTTTGCATGTTCTCCCTGCGTTCGCGTGGGTTTCCTCCGGGTGCTCCGGTTTCCCCCACAGTCCAAAGACATGTGGTACAGGTGAATTGGGTAGGCTAAATTGTCTGTAGTGAATGAGTGTGTATGGATGTTTCCCAGAGGTGGGTTGCAGCTGGAAGGACATCCACTCTGTAAAATGTCCTGGATAAGTTGGCGGTTCATTCCGCTGTGGCGACCCCGGATTAATAAAGGGACTAAGCCAAAAAGAAAATGAATGAATGAATGAGTTCACCATGTCTGACTCAGTGTGATTAATCAGAGGTGTGGTCTAATGAGCATATTCAGGAATCGATGAATACTATATTAGTTCACTATGTCTGAGGTAGTGTGACTGATGGAGGAGGGATCTAATTTGCATGTTTGCATATTTCATGTGTACTAAACTAGCATTTACTGCTTTAACTGAATACAAATTTAGCAAAGCCTGATCTGATGTGACTAAGTGGAGGCGGGGATTATTTGCATATTTAGTTTTCCATGTAAAAGTAGAGTTGCATATTTTTGTATGTTCATCATACCATATATACTGAACGATGTATTATGAGTGCAGAAGTATATTCAATGATTATATTACATTTTAAGTCATAAAGATATTATTTTCAAAGGACAAAAATGTTTAATTCAAATTAGTGTCTGCTTTAAGAAGGACTTTAAGAAATAAATAATAATTTAATCATGAATTCACTGATCAAGGACGTTTAAGTCATGCAGAACCGACTAAAAAATACACTTGAAGTCTGCAGGGAGATGGTTAACATAAAAGCATTCTGTAAAAAATGTATTACATACAAGTTATTTATCACATTACACTCCAGCATAGAATATAAGATCCCGACCCTTAATAACACATTGAAATGAACAGTGTCTGGTCACTTTGCATGTCATCAGACAGTCCTGTGGGTGTTTCTTGGCCAATATAAGATGAAATGTGTTGAAAGTATGAGTGCTTTCAGAGTCAAGATCAGGGATGCCTATAAATACAGCCTCTAATGCACAGAAAACAGCCTCATGTGGGCGTGTAAGGCTTGCGCTGACAGGTGCTATTTAGACACTGACTGTAATATCAATTTATTTACATAAATGTCAAGCACATTGTACACATAGTCATTTTCTCCTAAACAGAGTGGGTGTGTTTTGACTTTCTGACTTTGAAACAATTATACACAACGCCTGTGAGAAATATGCTGCCACCTCTGCTGTGTTTACTACAGGTATTTACAGACATTTCAACATGGCAAACATGTATTATAATACTGTTTTGGGTTGAGTTTCTTTAGCTGCAAGTCTATGTCATTTACTTTTGGGATGACCAAACTATTATATTATATTATATTATATTATATTATATTATATTATATTATATTATATTATATTATATTATATTATATTATATTATATTATATTATATTATATTATATTATTTACATTTTTTACAGATTTTTTTGATTGATTATTCCAGTGTCACAATCACCAGCAATCTAATCCTAGCAGAGGATTGCATAGAACTACAAATCCGCCATTATATGGACTACAAGATCCAGTCATGCACTGCACACACACACCGGTTCCTAATCCTAGCTGATTGCCAACACACACAGCTGTAGCTGCTCTAAGACTGATTAGTCGGGCTATTTATACAGCACACAAACACACAGACTTTGCTGAGTCTTGTTCATCTGTCAAGTTAACATTACAACCTGTTTTCCTTGCCTTGTGTTGCCATGTTAGACCCTTTCTTTGTTTTATTGTTTATTCCAGTATGCTTCCTGCCTTTTGACCTTCTGTCTGTTCTTGACCATGACTCTGGATTTGCCTGTATACATCTGTTTGCCCCTGTGTTGACTGTTGCTTGCCTGACTATCCTGTTTATAAAACCTGTGTTTGGATCCGCACTCCATTGTCAGCGTCTCCATTGTGACATTCAACTTTTATTATAACACAATCTTTCAAAAATATTCTAATATGGTACAATTAAAGAAGGGAAAAGTGGGGAAGGGAAAAATACATTTTAAATGTTACCATGTTTGTACCATGGTATTTCTGCATTTATTTATTTGTTATTATATTTAAAAAATAATCATAATAAAAAAGAAATATTGAATTACACATGAACTACACCTGTAACAATCTACAGTACACACACACACCACAATAACCACACACACACACCACAAGAACTACAACCACCATGATGCTGTGCAACAATCAACTGCTGCAACACCTAAATATGCAAGCAAATAAGTAGTTAAATATGATTAAGTGAATAACCAATAATAGTTATTATTTAACAATTAACAGAGGGAGATCCTGGGAACAATCTGGATATTTACCATATTTGAAATAAAAATAATGAAATGTAATTCCTTTAAATAATATATTAAAATGTGCACATAAACTGCCCAAATTTGTGACAGGTACATATTTATTTATCTCAAAACATAACTGAAAGCATCTTAAATAGGACAGTATTGTTACAATATAAATAATAAATACTACATTTAAATTTCCCTGCATAAACATTCACTTTCAGGAGAAATTAGTGGACATTTTTAATGATTAGACAATGTAAAGTAAGCAAACAAACAAGTACACGTTTGCGCACACACACACACACACACACACACACACACACACACACACACAAAGCAAATAAATAATTAAAATGTGTGGATTCCAAAGGTCTTAGTTAGTTAGTTAGTTAGTTAGTTAGTTAGTTAGTTAGTTTGGGAGTTAATTAGTTTCCTGAATGCCTTATCAGGGTTAAGTAACTAGAAATAGTGTATGTGTGTATAGCAAGGAAATTTTCACAGTATGTCTGATAATATTGTTTCTTGTAGGGAAAGTCTTATTTGTTTTATTTCAACTAGAATAAATCAGTATTTAATTTTTTAAAACCATTTCAGGACAAAATGATTAGCCCCTTTAAGCTATTTTTTTTTATTGTCTACAAAACAAATCATCGTTATACAATAACTTGCCTAATTACCCTATCTTGCCTACTTTACCAAATTAACCTAGTTAAGCCTTTAAATGTCACTTTAAGCTGTATAGAAGTGTCTTGAAAAATATCTAGTAAAATATGTACTGTCATCATGGCAAAGATAAAATAAATAAATAAATCAGTTATTAGTAATTGGTTGTTAAAACTATTATGCTTAGAATAGTGTTGAATAAATATCGTCTCTCCGTTAAACAGAAATTAGGGGGCTAATAATTCTGACTTCAACTGTATACTCAATTTTTGCCTGTTTATTGAACTTCATTACTAAAACATGTAAAATAAAAAAAAAAAGATTTAAATGCAAGTTAGGAATTTGTCATATAGCTTAATTAGTCAAGTGGTCATCCAAAACACATTTTTATGTTTTATTTTTTAATGACAACTAAAAAAAAAAAAAAAAACTGAATACTTTTTTTTTTTTTTTTTTTTTTTTTTAAGTTTTGGTTTAGAAACCCTCCACAGGGAATAATCTTCACACTTTATCAAGCAGAGATACTTGAGAAGTGCAGAAAGCAGTAGTGGAGTGAAGAAGAGCAGCTTGAGGAGGAGAAAGTGTGATAATTTACTGTACAGTGAGAGAGATGCACAGAAACTGTTGGAAAACGAGGTCTAATAACATGCATAAGAGTCAGGATGGAGAGAGACGCAGGTCAAGATGCAGAGAGAAAGAGGGAGTTTGTGAGGTAAATGTGGGAGTAGAAACAGACTTCACTGTAGGAGTGCAACTTTCAGCCAGGATTCATTAAAAATGAAGCAGGAACTTTCTGCTGCGAGTCTCTGTGGACTCTGAGAGATGGCAGAGGAATCAAGGGATAAGAAAAGAGGACAACAGATCTGGTCCAAAACATAGTCAGCTGCCTACCTAGACAGTGTTTGAAGTCATCATAAGCATTTCAAAACAGCAGCATGTGTTAGAGGCGGCATGTAGATGAAGAATGCATTGCCATGAACTACTCTGCAAAGTTTTTGAGTTTGTGAGCCTCTTATTGATTTATCAACCAACCCTAAAACCAACCAACCATTCAGTTACAACCAATCAACCAACCAAACAAACAAACAAACAACCAGTTACAACCAACCAACTAACCAAACAACCAGTTACAACCAAACAATCAGATACAACCAACCAATCAATCAGTTACAATAAACCAACCAATTAGTTACAACCAACCAATCAATTACAGTCAACCAACAAACCAACCACTTACAACCAACCAACCAACCAACCAACCAACCAACCAACCAACCAATCAATCAGTTACAGCCAACCAATCAGTTACAATGAACCAACCAATCAGTTACAACCAACCAACCAGCCAGATGCAACAAACCTACCAGTTACAACCAACTAGTTACAATAAACTAACCAACCGACCAACCAATCAATTACAAGCAACCAACCAATTAATTACAACCAACCAATCAATCAGTTCCAACCAACCTATCAATCAGTTACAACAAACCAACCAGCTACAACCAACCAACAACCAACAAACCTACCAGTTACAACCAACTAGTTACAATTAACCAACCAGTTACAATGAACCAACCAGCCAATCAACTAATCAATCAGTTACAATCAACCAATAAGTTACAACCAACCAATGTTACAACCAGCCAACAAACCAACCAGTTACAACCAATCAATCAGTTACAATCAACCAATCAGTTACAACCAACCAATTAACCAATCAGTTACAACCAACCAATCAATCAGTTACAACCAACCAACCAATTAATTACAACCAATCAGTTACAAGCAGCCAATCAGTTACAACCAACCAACCAATCAGTCATAACCAATCAACCAATCAATTACAACCATTTGGTCAGTTATAACCAACCAATCAACCAGTTACAACCAACTAATCAGTTACAACCAATCAGGTACACCCAACCAATCAGTTACAACCAAAAAATCTGTTACAACCAACCAATCAGTTACAACCAACCAATCAGTCACAAACCACCGGCTAATCAATTACAACCAACCAATGAGTTACAACCAACCAATGAGTTACAACCAACCAATCAGTTACAACTAACCAATCAGTTACAACCAACCACTCAGTTACAACCAACCAACCAATCAGTCACAACCAACCAATAAATTACAACTAATCAATCAGTTACAACCAGCCAACCAGTTACAACCAACCAATCAGTTACAACCAACCAATCAGTTACAACCAATCAATAAGTTACAACCAACCAATCAGTTACAACTAGCCAACCAATTATTCATAACCAACCAGCCAACCAACCAATAAATTACAAATAATCAATCAGTTACAACCAACCAGCCAGTCACAACCAACCAACCAACCAATTACAAATTAAAATATCTATTTTCTATTTAAATATATATTTATATTGATGTACTTCTACCTGGAATTGGTGGGGTCTTCTTTTTGGTGTGCATATAGAAGTCTTTCATCAGAATTTACATTTTAATATTCTGAGCAAAAACAAACTAAAGTATAAACAATAAGAACCAGTAGCACAGCCTTCCTTGTTCATAATTATAAATTGTGCCAATGTACAGTAAGTGGAGGCCACTATATCCTATCTAGATACTCACAATTTCCAGAATGAGTGAACTGCAGAGGTATCTTATCATTTTGGATGGAGTAAAGAAAGCTATTACGAGTGTCTGGTGGAGCTCTGAACTCTTCCTCAGGACTTTTGAAGAGGGTCAGTTCCTTCCTCCGTATCCGTCCTTTGTAAGCCCACACATTAAAATTCCCTTTCATTTTTTTTTTTTTTAATCATCAAAAGGTGGGGGGAAACTCAGAAATGTTCATGCTGTGCTTCTGATTGGTTGTCAGAGTAGATGAGGGTCTAATCTCTGTGGGTGATGTCCTAATCTCTGCCCTCTGCTCAGCTTTTCTCTCAGGTTTCTCAGAGTCTTCAACACACAGTGGCCTGCAGGAAAGTTAAATCAGGCTTTTTAAAATCTCAATTGTTTCTTCTAAAGTCCTACAGGCTTCTGCTTCTCTGATTTTTTTCCATGAAGTTTTAAAGAAGATCTTAATGCCTCAAAATTTGCTCTGCCAAGTCCAATCAAAGGCAAAACATTACTATTGTTGCATTAAATATTTTTTTAAAGCATTAAATACTTTTTTTGGGCATTGCATTTATAGATCTGTATTCTGTCAAAAAGTGTGTGATTTATTTGGTCTTTTTCCAAAAATGTCCCACATGCATTTTAACAGAGAGATTTTTTTGATTAATCACATACTTACGCACTATTCTAAGTCATTTTGTAGTAAAAAATAGTGTAGATTGTATATTCACACTGACATTCTAAAAAGAATAAGTGCACTTTTAATACACAGATGGTGCACTTATTCAATTGATGTGCCACAGCCATATCACCCTGAAGACCGGTTACTCACTGAAGCCAAACAGGGCTGAGCCTGGTCAGTACCTGGATGGGAGACCACATGGGAAACCTGGGTTGCTGTTTTTCTAGGACATTACATTAATGTTTTCCTGTGTTTGTATATGAAAAAAAATATTGAACACAATACATTTTTTTCTCATGACTTCATAATGTATAACTTTTTATATTGTGCATGAAAAATGATATTTTATATTTTGAGCATTAAACCCCTTTTACCAAAGTGTCTTCTTTCCAATGAAACCTAATTTGTGTTTGTAGCTTACTGGAGTCAAGAACTGTTACAAGTTAAAGTTAGGTAGGTGTAAATCCCCAAAAGTGAGTGCTGACTAACAGGATTATCTTTACTAAAAGGTTAATAAGGTTAACTAGGCAAGAATAATTAGGCAAGTCATTGTAAAACTGTCTTTTCATAAGTTGAAAACTTACTGGGTTTTTTTTGTTTGTTTGTTTCTGTGGCCAAAAAATCCTGATGAGGCTAATAATACTGTCCTTATTAATTATAAAAAAACTTATTTTATTTTAGCTAAACTAAATGACATTTTCTCTGGAATCAGCTAATATAATAGAAAATAATGTGAATATTTTCTTATAAACATCACCTTGGAAATTTTTGAAAATAATAGAAATTTCACAGGAGGGTTAGTAATTTTGCATATATTTATTGTATTCAGGTGATTGGCTGGGCCATTCTACAGCTTGTTTTTCTTTCTCTGAAAGCATTTGAGAGTTTCCTTGGCTGTGTTTTGGATCATTGTCTTGCTGTAATGTCCACTCAGGTTTCATCTTCATCATCCTGCTAATGTAGATGTTGGACTGAAGCAGCTGATATTCATTTACAATGAGGAGGGGTAGAGGATTGCTGAAAAACGACTGAGAGATTTCAGCTGCTGTCTGGGCCTTCACTGCCTTTCTACACCTCCCTTTCTTCATGTGTTCAATACTTTCGCTGTGTTATTTCATTGTATTACACACAACTTCCTTGCTAAACTAACTAGATTAGTTTTCTTTAATATATGTATTTATTTTGGTTTAATCAACATCTGGTGAAAAATTCAAGTCAACAGCACCTTTAGAAATATGTTTTCTAAGAAAAAATTATGTGTTGAATTCTTATTTCTCCCACTGTATATGTATATATTTTTTTTAATAGTGCTGTCAATAGCAGAATATTTTAACTTTTAAAGAACTTCAAAGTCAAAAAAATAAAGAAAAAGAATATTTATTAAATGATTAATCTTTTTTTTTCTGACCAAATTCTGTATCAATAGTCTAATCTAAGGGAATAAGTGACACTGGTCATGTGATCTTCTTCAAATTTTCTTTCACAGACCAACTGAAATACAAAACAAACCAAAATATTTTCTTACATTGTTTTACTGTGACAATATACATTCACCAGCCACTTTATTAGGTACACCTTACTAGTACCGGGTTGGACCCCCTTTTGCCTTTAAAACTGCCTTACTCCTTTGTGGGATAGATTCAACAAGGTACTGGAAATATTCCCCTAAGATGTTGGTCCATATTGACATGATAGCATCTTGCAGTTGCTGCAGATTTGTCGGGCTGCACATCCATGATCCATTAATCTCCCGTTATACCTCATCCCAAAGGTGCTCTACTGGATTGAGCTCTGGTGACTGTGTAGGCCATTTGAGTACAGTGTCTCATTGTCATGTTCAAGAAACCAGTCTAAGATGATTCATGCTTTATGATATGGCACGTTATTCTGCTGGAGGTAGCCATCAGAAGATGGGTACACTGTTGTCATAAAGGGATGGACATGGTCAGCAAGAATACTCAGGTAGGCTGTGGTGTTGACATGATGCTCAATTGGTACTAATGGGCAAATAGTGTGCCCAACACCATTAACCACCACAACCACCAGCCTGAACCATTGATACAAGGCAGGATGGATCCATGCTTTCATGTTGTTGACACCAAATTCAGACCCTATCATCCTAATGTCGCAGCAGAAATCGAGACTCATCCGACCAGGCAACGTTTTTCCAATCTTCTATTGTCCAATTTTGGTGAGTCGAATTGTAGCCTCAGTTTCCTGTTCTTAGCTGACAGGAGTGGCATCCAATGTGGTCTTCTGCTGCTGTAGCCCATCTGCCTCAAGGTTGTGTGTTGTGTGTTCAGAGATGCTTATCTGCATATCTCAGTTGTAATGAGTAGTTATGTGAGTTTCTGCTGCCCTTCTATCAGCTCGAACCAGTCTGGCCATTCTCCTCTGACCTCAGACATCAACAAGGCATTTGCGCCCACAGAACTGCCGCTCACTGGGCACCAACAACCATGCCATATTTAAAATCACTTACATCACCTTTCTTCCCTATTCTGATGCTCGGTTTGAACTGCAGCAGATCATCTTGGCCATGTCTACATCCCTAATTGAATTGAGTTCCTGCCATGTGATTAGCTGATTAGAAATTTGCGTTAATGCAGGTGCAGGACAGGTGTACCTAATAAAGTGTCTGGTAAGTGTATAATTAGTAAAACTAAGAAAATGAAATTGGCAAAACAGCAGCATTTTCATTGCAATTTCAGCCTTTACGGCTTGCACTGTACAGTATGTGTGACCGTCTGTGCTCATATATATTCTAAACACAGAGTCATGAATACAAACAAGCATGCATTGAAAGAGGTGGAGTTAATAGAAGGTGTTATATACTGGAACCGACCGTTATCTTTACATAATGTGTAAGTCATAGTCTGGGTTTGTGCAGCATTATACCATTTTATTCAAATAAAGCCCCATAAAACACTACTGTGATCAAGTAGACGGATGCTGAAGTGTTGAATAATGCATTAAATGACTGCCCTGCGATAGAATGAACTGACACCTGTGCCTTTTGAGGCTTGCGTTTTCACTGAGAGTCTGTTTTGTTTTGTTTTGTTTGTTTTTTTTTATTGTGTACTGATGGAGAATGTGAACTTTCATGTCAATATTTTAAAACAGCTCATCTGTAATCATATTACTGTCATTTAAATCAGGCTGTTTTTTTTTCCTCACGTCATTAGCTTCGAGCCTCACCCCGGTTCTGTGCAATTAAGTGAGGAGCTGAAGGCAGACTAATTATATTAATTTAAATTATGTAATATGTCATCATTATTACATTTTTATATTTGTTGTAATGTACTTGATATGTTGCTTGGGCATGCTGATTATGACTGACAGGTTGCTTTCCCTGATGACAATGCAGCTTTAAAATGTACATGCTCGTTTATGCTAAATTATTATTTATTTAATCTTATTTTAGGGTGTAATTCTTGCTGTTTACAGACTTTACTCTCAACACAGTACTAATTTACTTTTTATTAATAGTAAGGTAGTAGTCTGGTTTAGGTATTGCATAGGACTAGGGATGTAGAATAAGATCAGTTTTAATAAACAAATTAACTTATTAATAGGCAGGTAATAAGCCAGTAGTTCTTTGTTAACCCTAAACCTAACCTTAACACTTACCCTAACATATTTACTATCTCACAATTTACAGTTTGTCTCTAAATTGAGAGTTCATGCTGAGTTTCTGTCTCACTTGTAAATTAACTTTATTTCTGAAATTTAACCTTAAAACAAAATCACTTGTCCCAGATATTCCCTCAGAAATGCAGTTTTTATGGTTGTTTAAATCTCATAATTCAGACTTTTTCTTAAAAAAATTCTATGTTCAATTTTGAGGTTGCAATTCTGATTTTAAATTAGCTGGAATTGCATAAAATAAACAAATATGACAATTGAAACACTTTTAAATGCACTTTTCTCCCAAAAAATATTTGCCATACTGATTCACATTTCCACTGGTCCATCTCAGATGCCTCCTATCCCAGAGACGTCGACCGCACTTTTGGACACTGTTAACATAGGGCTTTCTTTCGGCACTGTACAGTTTTCACTGGCATTTATGGATGTAACTTTCTATTGTGGTACTTTCCAAAGTAGTCCTGAGCCCATGTGGGGATATCGCTTATAGATGAATGAGGATTCTGGATGCAGTGCCTCCAGAGGGATCGGAGATCACCGTTGTTCAGCTTAGGTTTGCACCCTTGTCCTTTATGCACTGAAATTCCTTGAATATTTTAATGATGTTATGCACTGTTGAAGATGAAATTTCCAAAAGTCATCCTATCTTTCTTTGAGAAACATTGTTTTTAAACATTTCAATAATTGTCTCACATTTTTGTTGGCTATTTGGTGGTCCTCAGCCAATCTTTGCTCCTAAAGGACTAGACCTTTTTGCATGCTGCTTTTGTACCAAATCATAATTACAATCACCTATTGGCACCCCCTGTTTCAAATCACATCATTATGAAACCAATTTACCTGATTACTAAACTGCTTCGGTCTCAACTTATTTTGGAATGTGTTGCAGGTCTAAATGATAGTAAAGGATGTATATTTACAAATGAAATTAAGTTGACCAAGCAAAACATGAAACATGTTGTGTTCATATTGTCTGCGATGACATACAAGTCAAAGTAAATTTGAAAAGCACTACTTTCTTTACTTTTTATTTGTGCTTTTCATACTGTCCCAACTTTTTTCTGATTTGGGGTTGTATATTCCATGCAAGAAACAAACTTTCATTTATTAATGCTGTTTCAAACTGTACGGGTTAAAGGTAGATAAACTTTCTGCAGGGGTTTAACTGGGATTTTCAATAAAATATGATAGCTGAAGGAATGAACAAATCAGACTGGTATTCAGCTTATGAGTGTCTTTCCAGGTTGTTGCTACCCCTGGCTGTAAGGGATTTTTTTCCTCGCAAAACTACACATAAAATGTCCTTAAAGCTGACAGATATCACTGAAATGGGTGTCCTGAGAAATCACACCTGTCTCTATGACAGAAGCAGACTCTGTTAACAGCAAAAAGAAAAGTCGGGGGAGCAGCCCACGCTTTTTAGCCAATCGGAAGCTCTGAATCTTTTTTTGTTCGCCGGAGCTTCTGACATCTGAAATGTCAGTTATCATTCTGGGGAAAGTTAGTAAAGTGGCACAAATTGCTTACAGCACGGTTGTCTGGTCCCGCTGGTCTTTTTAGATATTGCATTATTTGAAACAAACCATGATGCGTTTGTGTCTTCAGCACAGTTGGAGTAAGTTTAGCACAGCAGGAGTAGGCAGGGTTTTTGGGGGGCTTATGAAGTATGTATTTTTATACAGCAAAATGTTTCATGCACAGAACTACACTTCTCAACGAAAGATCATAATCAAATTATCTGGAGACAAAGAGCAGTGAAATGTTTTTAAGAAGTGTCATAAGGAAGATTTGGGTCTCATGTTGGTAACACTGTAGTTTAAAAGGGGTTTATTATCAAAAAATCACTTTTTATATGGGATTTAAACAACCCAACAGTGTGAATATAGCCAGCAACTAATGGTAAAAATTAATTAACTGTATTTTTAATTATCACACTTCATAAAAACAGCCTGTAGAAACACTTTGATTGACATTCTCCCTTTGTAAATGTCCTCAGCAGAGGAAAGCCCCTCCCACTAGTGACAATCTCTCCCTCATTAGCATAGACAGCCCTGAGTGAGAAGCAGCCATCCGCCATTCATATTTTTGAATCTGCCGATATGCTGACACACAGCCATTTGTTGCTTCATCCTTTTTTGAAAAGAGCACAATCACATTTGAATTTAAAGCGACAGCCACCAAAACAACATTTTGGTTCAAAGCCTTAAAGAGTCAGTTTTAAAGAGTTATAAATGAATATCTGTGTGGTATTTTAAGCTGAAACTTTGCATACACACTCTGGGGACATCAAACACTTATTTTACATCTTGTAAAAAGTGGCATAATATGGACCCTTTAATTAACAATTCACACCATATACTACTGACTTGTTATCTGCCTATTTCTAAGAAATAAACTGTTTATTATCACTTATAAAGTATGATCTTATTTTGCTAATCCTACCCAGTACCTAAACCTTACTAACTATTAATAAGAAGCTAGTTAGTCATTTATTAAGCTGAAGTCAAAGCTAATGATTTGTTAATAGCATAAATTTTACTTTAAAATAAAGTGTGACTCCTATGTTTACTGCATTATTTAGGGAAGCTTGATTTCACCATGGATTAAACCACAGGTTTAGCTTTGTCACAATTAAGAGTTAATGTCTCACAAACTAAATAAAGATAAAACAAAACTGTGTGATGTGAACTCACAATTGTGAAATGAAAACATAGAATTGCAAGAAGAATGGCAGAAGTATAAGATATTAACTCTAAATGATATGCAATAAGGTCAGAATTGAACTGATTAAAACTGAATAGTATAAGATATGATGTTTACATTTCACAATTAGTCAGAATTAAGATGCATTCAGAATTGCAAGTAAAAAAAATCACATTTGTGAAATATAAACT
>CAIGQZ010000217.1:8915670-8929938 GCA_903798205.1 Danio tinwini | reverse complement strand
TATTATTATTATTATTATTATTATTATTATTATTATTATTATTATTAATTTTTTTATTATATATAACAATTATATATTATAATTTTTATATTATATATTTTTTTCTTGATGCCGTGACATCTACGACGACAGTTATTTCCCAAAGCAGTCACAAGTGTTGCTATAACAATATTTCTTATCTCAATTAAAATTTTTTTTCATCCTATTTCAATCTCAATAAACACTGATCCTTGCTGACAACTAATAACTACATTATTTAAGGGCATTCGTTACGACATGGATAGGGTCAAACGTATGTTTTCTTTTTATTCATTCATTTTCTTTTCGGCTTAGTCCCTTTATTAATCTGGGATCGCCACAGCAGAATGAAACGTCAACTTATCCAGCATATATATCACACAGAAAATGCCCTTCCAGCTGCAACCCATCACTGGGAAGCATCCATACACACTCATTCACACACACTACGGACAATTTAGCTTACCCAAATCCCCCTATAGTGCATGTCTTTAGACTCATGGGGGAAACCGAAGCACCCGGGGGAAACCCACGCCAAACACGGGGAGAACATGCAAACTTCACACAGAAATGCCAACTGACCCAGCTGAAGCTCGAACTAGCAACCTTCTTGCTGTGAGGCAACAGCACTACCTACTGCGCCACTGCATCACCCTATTTACTAAAATGTATAATTTATTCGTTTATGGAGCTGAATACAGTAAATAGTCTGTATAAAAAAGGCTGAATAAACCTGTGCAAACAATCTAGTCATTATGAACATTATTTAACAAAAGATGATACTGCAGTAACATATTTGTAGTATTTTAATAAGCATGATGTGTACAAGATAGAGATGGTATGAAAAGTTTATTGTTTGTTTTGAAATTTGTGAGACGGAATTTGTCCAATAATAAACCTGAAACACACGTGGTTGTTGTCATGCAGTGAACTCGGCCAATCGTGTAACATCAGTGTCGTCATTGCAGCTCGCTCCTGCAGTCGCTCTTCAGATGCTGCACGGGCTGAATCAGTCATCTGATCTCAGAGCGCTGTTGCGGTAACAGTCACATGGCATCGGTGCAGCATCAATCCGGCCAAAATTTTTAACTGGCATGCACCGCTTTAAGACAGATTTCTGTGAGTCTGTGCAGCGCTGCATGAAGTCGAACGCACCCAGTGACTTTAAGTGAGTCATTGAATCAATTATTCAGCCAATTCATTTTAACACAGGGATTAATTCATTAACAACACTTGTGACTATAAGTAATTCATTGAATCAATTGCTCATCCAGTTCATTCCAACACAGTGATTCATTCAGTAACTGAACACATGACTTTACGTGAGTCATTGAATCAGTTACTCATCCAATTAATTTCCACACAGTGATTTATTCAGTAATGAAGCACATGAACTGAATCTGTTATTCATCCAATTCATTCCAACACAGTGATTCATTCATTCAGTAATAAAGCAAGAGACTATAAGTGAGTCACTGAATTAATTGCTCATCCAGTTCAAGCAAGCACAATGGTTACTTCAGTAAAGACACAAGTGGCTTAAAAAGTCACTGAATCATTCACTCATCCAAATATGTCAAGGAATATTAAATATTTCAGACACAAAAAAACTGTACAACAAATAAAGCAAGATAATTTATTCTGACAATTTTGTCACATACTCTAAATAGACTGTTGAGATGTGATATGACTCTATCTGTGAATTTAATAATACAAATTCACTGTCTAATTCCATTGCATTGCATTTAGCTGCTTGATAAACTGCACTATGTGTTAATGAATAATACTGTCTACTAACTCACTGCTTTCTGTCTTTCATTAAATTACAGCCTTTTTAAATGCAGTATCCGGAGAGAGCTATAGAAGTCCATTATCGTCCCTTACACAAATTATATAGCAATCGTTCCTGCATTAAGAATTAGAATGCAATTAGAAAGAATTATAACATCGACTCAGATACAGTGGGCAGATGATGTAGACATGATCCAGTTTCCACGGCATCTGACAAACATGCATATACATTGTTATAGAGCTAAATTAAAAGCCCTTTGGGGTTTGCTGGCCTGTTTGCTTTAATGTTGCTTTAGAGGCCTGGCTAAAAGGAAGTAATTCCAGAGGAGGATTCCTGTCATCCATATGGGCCGTGTTGACAACCGCAGCCACATTTCCTATTGATTCGCAGCAGAGAATTCATCCCTCACTCCCACATACAAGGCTGGAAGTGAAAAATACATACATTTGCTCATAAAATATATAGATCTGCACTAAGACCCATGTACACAATCTTACTGAAACACACACACACATGTTTTTTTTTACCTCAGGCAATGTAGCCGCGAGAGGGGCCGAACAAGTTCACCAAACAACAGAGGTAGGAAACAGTTAATCAATATGCATGAGCGATGGAGGAAAAGAGAAAGAAAAGACAGAAAATAAAAAGGATACGCTCTGTCTGTTTCGCCAAATGAACAGCCGTACCTTTCCTTTCGGTTCGGTCATTATGCACTGACCCTTGATTTAAACACGTCCACTTCAGCTTCTACTTTTGCGTCTTTAAGAGAAATGGGACTGTCACGGTAAAAACAACACCAAAACACACTCAGCAAGATGATGCGTGCTCAAGCAGCAACATTTCCTGTAATTGTTTGGGGAAGTCCAAACCAACAAGCATAAAAACTCTTAAATTTCCTTTCAAATCGAATAAATCCGCATCAAAGCACTGTGCGCAAACATGATAACTCATTTCTTTACCAAGATGCTCTGTAAAATCTTTCTTTTCATGCCTGCTGAGTTTAAAGTGAAGGGGAAAACCATGCACAGACTATTTCTGACAAGCCAGGACTAAAAACGGTGACATTTGCATAACCAAAGGCATTTGCAATTACAATTAACCAATTAGGACATCAGAAAGCTTTGTGAGAAAGCAGACCCTCATTATGAACCCAAGAATCCCACCAAGTGGGTCATGCAAAACAACACAAAACAGGTTGGTTTTAACCTGTGCCAGAAGAGGGGAAAAGCAAACAATGATGAGGAGAGAGTGTTAAAAACAAACCAAGAAGAAAGTTTGATCTGCTTTAATAGATCAAATGAGTTCATAAAAATGAGTCCCTGAATCATTCACTCATTCAGTTTGGTCAGCAACACTGATTTATCCAGAAACTAAATAAAATATTCATATTCTTATTTGATTCATTTAAACACACTGTTTTGATCAGGAACTGAACAAGTAATCATTCTTACAAATTGTATCAATTCATCAACAACACTGATTGACACAGACTATTTTGGTAGCATTATTGAGTCATTGAATCATTCACTCGTCTGATTCTTTTAAAGCATTTATGGAGTTGAATCATAAAGTTTTCAAACAAACAATGAATTAATCAAGAACAAACCATCCCTGTGAGTGAGTCATTGAATCATTTACTGAATAATTTAACAATAATTAATTTCTTTCTGCTCAGAGATGCTCAATAGTTCATTACATGGTACATTTGTTCAAATGTTTTTTTTTTGGCTGAGCAAAGAAATACTATAAATACAGTGCATAAAAATCAAGTTACTCAACTTTAAAGGTGCTGTATGTATATTTTTGACTACTCAAAAGCACAAACATACGGTAATACGTTCACAGATATTTAAGAACCATGCAAAGTAAATATTATCTGAAAAACTATGCTAAAGTCAGTCTTTGTTTTGGTCTGTGCAGGTCTGCCCTCTGCCAGTTTACCCAATTAAATGTTACCCCTTTTGGTTGCCTTGTCAGAAAATATGGCATACTTCTTTTGTCATGAAGGATGTCTCAATATATGCAGACATGGACAAATATCTGACCTCCAGTGGACAGATTTAGAATCATAAAAATCCACACAAGGTGGTTTTTCATTTGCAAACAATACAATTATTACAAACATAAACATTAGCTGAGCTGCTTAGTGTAAGGCTCAATAGTCAGGCTTGTTGGTGTTGTCAATCTGGCAACCTGCATTTGTATCAAGTTATCAAAGTATTATCAATGTGTGTCGAGTTATCAAAGTACTATCGAAGTAGTTATTTTGAATCTGAACCACAATACCTAATTCAAGCACTAGGTCACATACTGCACCTTTAAAGTACACATGAAATCAAAACTAACCATATTGATTTTATTAGCTCACACTGCTAGTTTTGTGCTGAAGAATTCATTTGTGCATGTCATTAAGAAAAAAAAAATGTTTTGTAATCTAAAATTGAAATCTGAAAATGCACTTCCTGTTTGTTTTCAGTTAACTTCAAAGATTACATTTGTTTGAGGTATTGGGCGTGGCTAACATGCTTGACCACACCCCCCAACTCTCAGTTTTGATAACAAACAGAAATGGTGAGCAGGTGGTGTCTGTTAGGGAGTAATAACTCTCCATAAACCCTTTTTCCCATCTTTCTGAAAGAAATGCCTACTTTACAACATTCAATCAGCTCACAGTAGAAAAAAAAACAATCCACAGCCACTGTTTTCTCATTGAATATTCTGTTTCTCTAGGAACTGCGTCACAATACGAGAAAAAAAAAAAATTCACAGTTCAACACAGACTTTTTAGTCTTTCTGTATAACACATTTACTATAATGCTTGATTGATCCACAAAACCATTTTTTTATGTCATATCACTAGAAAGTGTTTCCCTATTTTCAAAACAACGTCAAAGTGTGACTCATCTTTCTGAATGAAATGTCTTTTTTACAACATCCAATCAGCTTGCAGTAGAAAAAAAAAAAAAACAAGTCACGCCCACTGTTTTCTCATTTAATATTCCATTTCTCTGGGAACTGCATCACAATATGACGAAAAAAAATGGTCACGGCTTCCGGTTCATGTGGATTTTAAAGTCTTTCTGTATACCACATTCACTATAACACTTGATTAATCCACAAAACCACAGTTTTACATTGTCATGCCACTAGAAAATGTTCACTATTTTGAAAACAGCCAAAGCGTTATTAAGTGTCACTACTTTTTAGTTACTCCCCCAAAACTGCAGCTATAGGGTCCTTTGGGACAATAGGGGTACGCTAGGGATTTTTTTTCCATGAGCGCAAGGACACTAATGAAAGCATTTTGTGCTGTTCTCCTACCTGCTTGAGGAGCCATCAGAAAGGGAAGCTTGATGGGCGATAGCGAGAGCAGGTGGAGCGGGTGAGCAGAAGAGACAGATGGTCCCTGTGTCACGTCACAATCCATCGCCATCATGGCTTCTGCTGCCAGAGAGATGCGTTTAGAACTTCCAACTCGCTTAATGGCCACAGGACAACCTGCAACGGAAAAAATAAAGATTGATAAAAGGAGTGCGCACTTTGTAGAATAATACAGTCTGCCACTTTCTTGCAAAATGTGCTTGTAAATGTTTATTTTGATGGTTGCACTTTATCTGGACTGGCAAAATAGTCTGAGTGCATTCAGTGTGGATGGGTTTAATGCATTTCTTTTTTCTCCCTTTTGAGAAGTTTGATGTCAGTCACAATCGCGAAAAGATGATTGCGACTTCTGTTGAGTTTGAATGCATGACATTTTAGTTGTTAAAGCAGCTTTAATAATTTTTTTACAGTGTGTAATCTTTCTGCATAACAGCCCAAGTCAACATGAAAAGGTTTTTGTGAAGCATTTGAAAGATAAGCGAGTGTTTCTCTGGCGTAAAACGTGAACACAAGCATAACTTGTTATTATAGAAGGTAAATGGGTCACTTTTGGCTTTAAATTAGACAGTTTTTGCATGAGTAAAATGAAAACGATAGTAGACTTGTGGAGATTTGAAGAATATTTGCACTGTAAAAAATATCAGGTAATTAACTTGGTCAATTTGTAAAGTTTGCTCCTCGCCACTGGCTTGCTTTGTTTGGAACTTGTGGAGCTGCACATTGATGGATTTTCTCTTCAGTGTTTGGACTTTAAGCAGTGAAATTTAAACCACACTGAACCAAACTGAACTTCAACTCTGAAAACTGGACTGACAATTTTAATTTAATAGAACTTCTATGTTAAGCTGCTTTGACACAATCTACGTTGTAAAAGCGCTAGAAATAAAGATGGATTGAATTGAATTAAATTAAACTAACAGTTTTCATATTTTGTGATAAACAAGTGTTTTCTGTTACATGGTTGTGAATTGCATTTTAGGATGTTGATCTCTGCTCTGTTGACTTGTTATGTTGAAAATTCAACTCTACAGTATAACAAAATGACTTGTTAAGAGTTAACACTTAGCTGATGCTTGATTATAAAGTGTGTTTGGCATGCTGTCCCAGGAGAGATCCCTGAGCTTATAAGATCCTCAAGCCTGGGGCTCCCTCTTGTTAGCAGGGCGAGAGGGGAGTTTGAGCTCAGGTAGATCTCAATGAACTCCCCTGACTTGTTAATGGCTAATGACAGATTATGGGGATAGTTATACAGCTTACTAAGAGCTTGTCTATGGTGCCAATTTGATATGGTCAAATTACATACTTACTTCCAGGGCTGTTTTAATATTTAAGTTTTTAATATTTAGCTGCACCATATTGGGGTTTCGTAACATCTAGTTTTATGAGGTGAGTTGTTAGCCCAACGCTCAACCCCAATCTGGAGGACCAGGACATACACTCATACACTATGGACAATTTCGCTTACCCAATTCACCCACAGCACATGTCTTTGGACTGTGGGGGAAACCCATGCCATTACAGGGAGAACATGCAAACTCCACACATAAATGCCAACTGACCCAGCCAAGGCTCAAACCAGCGATCTTCTTGCTGTGTGGTGACAGCACGACCCACTGTGCCACTGTGTCGCCCCAAATTACTTATATAGCATGTTTTTGGACTGTGGGAGGACACTGGGGAAAATCCATGCGAGCACCTTTTCAAGACGAAGATACTAAGGTAAGAAACCCTGGTTATTTATAGTGAGTTAGGAATCGTCTGATTGGTAAATCATGTGTTAGCTAATGCAGGACCAGCTGTGGACAATCATAAGCACATGATCCTCTCGAAATTACTTTATAAATAAACTTCACTTACTGATATTTTAGTAGTTTGAAATATTAAAATGTACAATAAATAATATATAGAGGAATAAGCCTCTAAAATAGTACTGTCTGTTCATTTCAGGGTGTTTATACCGTAATATACAACAACAACCCAGACAATATATATATATATCACTTTAAAATATAGGTTGTTTTCAATCACTTGGTTCTGGTGGTGCACGAAAATTCAGATGGAGGGCAGGAAGTAAAAAACTAAATAGGAGATAAAGGAAAGTCCATATTTTTTCGATTTATAACATATTAAGAAGATATAAATAGAAAATACCCACATATGTTGGGCATAATCCTTATATATTATATTAAATAACTAAAATATATTTGCCTGGCATTGAGGCAGTAGATAGCTACTATAAACTATTACATGAATAAATATTATAGTAAGTATTATAGTGTTTTGAAGCATACTTGAATTAAACTGTCATAATTGTTATGGTACACCACAACTGTAGTAATAAACACAGTATCCAATAGGCTATAATTATACACCTTTACAATGCACCACAGTTTACGCTCACAGTTTTTATTACAGTTTATCAGTTTACCAGTATTATGTAGCATTCATTAACAAATAGCTGTACTATACATTATACACTTTAATAGAGTGTGGTTCAAAAGCATAAATTACTGCAGTTATTTTTCCTTGCAGAAAACATTATATCTTCCAGACATATAAAAAAAAAAGAAAAAAAAACAGAAGAAAGTATACAAAAGTGTGGATTCATAATCTACATTATTATTTTTTATCGTGTATGTATATGTTAGTGTATCGTGTATATATATATATAATATCAACGAATATTCAATGCTGCTGCACATCTCGATGTTCACGTTACGGTTGTTTATTCTGCATAAACACCAGAAAAGACATGAATTATTGCAAAACAAGATGGAGATTTCATTGCAGCAATTACATAGAAGGGTACGTTATTTATGTTCTTCTTGATTTTGTATAAGTGTGGTGATGTTTGTATCTGATTTTTATATAACACATTAACATATAATACACATAGGCCTGTATATAATAATTATTAGTGCTGTCAAATGAATCATTCATTCATTCATTTTCTTTTCGGCTTAGTCCCTTTAATTATCTGGGGTCGCCACAACGGAATGAACCGTCATCTTATCCAGCATATGTTTTACGCAGCGATGCTCTTCCAGCTGCAACCCATCACTGGGAAACATCCATACACACTCATTCACACATACACACTACGGACAATTTAGCTTACCCAATTCACCTGTAGCACATGTGTTTTGACTGTGGGGGAAACCGGAGCACCCAGAGGAAACTCACGCCAACACGGGGAGAACACGCAAACTCCACATAGAAATGCCAACTGACCCAGCCAAGGCTTGAACCAGCGACCTTCTTGCTGTGAGGCAATCGTGCTACCTACTGCACCACTGTGATGCCTCAACCATGTGTTTGTACACATGGATGTATTGAATGAATGTTTATTACATGCCGCCAATTCTGTTTTCAGCCCCCTTTATGGGCAAATACTTTTGGAAGTCTATAAAAGCTGTTCAGCTTTGATCATTTTGGCTAATTTAAACAATTATAAACACAACACATATTTTTATGTTCTGATTGCGAATCACTTACTGCCCTCCATTTAGTTCTTATGCGCCATCGATTACGTCATGTGAAAACAACCTATTAAAATGTTAATAAAAGTCACTTTCTCAAACTTTTTCAGATTGTAAGTTGTTGGAAAAAAGATCAAGGTCTCATAATGCGATCCAAAAGCATAAATAAATGGTCAAAATAAATCCATGAATCACAAAATATGAGAAACTGCTAATTTCCAGATATTTTTTTACAGTGTGTATTGTTCCCACTAGATGCTTTATTTTCAGTGATTTAATTGGTTGCCAAACATTTTCATGTGCTTTTCCCTTTGAGTTTCATCACAGTGTCAAATGTGAATACACAATCTGATTCACACACACACACACACACACACACACACACACACTGATATTTCGTCATTGTGAGTGTGTGAACTCATAACTGTACATTAGACACATTAGGAGAGATGTGTTTTGTAACTGAATTATGTGGAGTTATGAGCACACGCAAGCAAAGTCGATGTAATCCACATTACATTTATGCGTATGGCAGACGCTTTTTTTTGGAGCAAATTAATAATCTACGACAGTTTGCGTTCATTAGGTAGTAATAATGATTAATAAATCCATATGAAACAGTCCCTTAAAAGTCATGTCTCGTCTTCAGTTTCAGGCTCAGGCGCACTTTGCACTCACACTACAAGCGTACCACGCCTGAGCCCAAGTGAACTGCGCTCTAGCATACCTCTTCCAATCGGGCCAGGGCCAGCCAACTAAACCGCGCCTGAGCCAAATTCAGAGAACTTACACTTCTCAAATGATCCAGGAAACGGGCTTGGGCACAGTTCGGATAGCATAGTGTGAGTGCGTCCTAAGAAACAATTCAAACAAGCTCTTTCAGTTCTTTATAATCTAATTTAATTCATAATAATAATAATTATAATAATTTAGGGCGTCATGGTGGCGCAATGGGTAGCACGATCGCTTCACAGAAAGAAGGTCGCTGGTTCGAACCCTGGGGTCAGTTGGCATTTCTGTGTGGAGTTTGCATGTTCTCCCTGTGTTGGCATGGGTTTCCTTAGGGTGCTCCAGTTTCCCCCACAATCCAAACACATACGCTATAGGTGAATTCGGTAAGCTAAACTGAGTGTGAGTGTGAATGTGAGAGTGTGTATAGGGGTTTTTCAGTTCTGAGTTGCGGCCAGAAGGGCATCTTCTGCATAAAAACATATGACTGAGTAGTTGGTGGTTCATTCTGCTGTGGTGACCCCTGATAAGCTGAAGGAAAATGAATGAATGAATAATCCAAAGACATGCGCTATACGTGAATAGAATAAGCTAATTTGGCCGTAGTGTATGTGCGTGAATGCAAGAGTGTATGAGTGTTTCCCAATGTTGGGTTGTGGCTGGAAGGGCATCTGCTGCATAAAACATATGCTGGATTAGTTGGCGGTTCATTTCGCTGTGGCGACCCCTGATTAATAAAGGGACTAAGCCAAAAATTAATGAATGAAAAATAATAATTTCTGCTAATTTATTACATGCGTCTGTACAGGCCACAAGTCAATGTTTTACATATTTATTTTTTTGTTCTCTAAATATTTCAAATATATTGGGTTTTAATTATTTTTAAGCGTGAATAGCTTGGTTGCGTTGATTTATGATTTAAAATGCACTAGAAAGGTTACCCAAAAAAACATACAAAGAAAAAAAGCCCAGTCAGAAATTGCTAAGACATTTCAGAATTTAGATGGCAAGAAACACTGAATTAAAATTTGAGGTAATTTTTCATTATTATATATTTTTTCTGAATTTTTTATCCTCCTTTTAAAAAAATAAAATGAAAAATTTAATGAAAAATAAATTATTTTTAAGAAATAAATAAATATATAAATGAATAAGAAAAAATAAATAAATAAATAAATAATCATCATCATCATCATCATCATAAAATAATCATGCCCAGCTATTAGGTGTACTCACTTTTAAAGTTTTGCATGTTTTACATGTATATACACTCACCGGTCACTTTATTAGGTACACCTGTTCAACAGCTCGTTGATGCAAATTTCTAATCAGCCAATCACATGGCACCAACTCAATGCATTTAGGCATTTAGTTTAAACCAAGCATCAGAATGGGGAAGAAAGGGGATTTAAGTGACTGAACGTGGCATGCCAGACGGGCTGGTCAGTGTATTTTAGGAACTGCTCATCTACTAGGATTTTTACGCGCAACCATTTGTAGGGTTTAAAGAGAGGTCAGAAAAAGAGAAAATATCCAGTGAGCGGCAGTTCTGTGGGCGCAAATGCCTTGTTGATGCCAGAGGTCAGAGGAGAATGGGCAGACTGGTTCCAGCTGATAGAAAGGCAACAGTAACTTACATAACCACTCGTTACAACCAAGGTATGCAGAAGAGCATTTCTGAACACACAACACGTCCAACCTTGAGACAGATGGGCTACAGCAGCAGAAGACCACACCGGGTCAACAATCGCTTGGTAGGGTCAAAATTTGGCATCAACAACATGAAAGCATGGATCCATCCTGCCTTGTATCAACACTTCAGGCTGGTGTAAGGGTGTGGGGGATATTTTCTTGCCACACTTTAGTACTACAACCAGGTACTAGTAAGTGTACCTAATAAAGTGGCCGGTGAGTGTATATTCATTCATTCATTTATTATCATAGTTTTAGATCTTTCTGAGATAAAGGGAAAACAGAAAAAATAATCCTGCTTCATAACCCACCAAACATTCCTACCATATATTCTCAAAACAATGCTGCAATCCTTTAATAGTCACCTATAGATGAACTAACACACACATGTCCTCTTCTCATCGCCAGTGTTTTCGGTGTCTGCCTCCCCTGAGCAAGGAAAATGCTATTTAACGAAACCTTGAAGAGATCTTTGGAGTGAGCAGGCGGGGTGTTTCTTCCACGCTGAGCAGCTGAAACACTTTATCTAATGGTACTGAGTGGGCGGATCAGAGCCAACCAGAGCAGTTCCATGCACATGTAGCGCACTGGAAATCAGGCCACCGGGGAATATATCATATGGAGCCGATCCAGCACAACCACTCATGCCCATACTGGAGAATGCTTCATGTGAGGGAAAAACAACTGAGGGTTTGAGTCTGGGTAACACCTCAGATTACAGCCTGCGACTTACATGTAAGCCCAATTCACAGCTTACAGTTTTAGTATAGTATAGCTTTACAATACAAATGTGTCAATTATAGACAAAAATACACTACCTGACAAAAGTCTTGTCATCGATCCCAGATGTAAGAGCAACAAATAATAACTTGATTTGTAGTTAATCATTTGGAAAGTGGCTGAATGTAGATTTTTTTCAATGAATAATCTGTTGAACTGCATCCCAATCATCACAAATACTCCAGAAGACCTATTGGAACCCGCAAGATTCTCATAGAAATCAGTCAAGTATGGTGAAGGAAAAATCATGGTTTGGGGTTACATTCAATATGGGGGGGGGGGTGCGAGAGATCTGCAGAGTGGATGGCAACATCAACAGCCTGAGGTATCAAGACATTTGTGGTGCCCATTACATTACAAACCACAGGAGAGGGCAAATTTAGCAGGATAGCACTCCTTCCTATACTTCAGCCTCACTCATCAAAGTTCCTGAAAACAATCAAGGCCAGCCCAGTCACCAGACATGAACATTATTGAGCATGTCTGGGGTAAGATGAAGTAGGAGGCATTGAAGATGAATCCAAACAATCTTGATGAACTCTGGGAGTCCTGCAAGAATGTTTTCTTTGCCATTCCAGATGACTTAATTAATAAGTGATTTGAGTCATTGCAGAGATGTATGGATGCAGTCCTCCAAGCTCATGGGAGCCATACACAATATTAATGATCAACTAGAAGTCAAGTTATTATTTGATGTTCCTAAAACTAGAATAGATGACAAGACTTTTGTCAGTTAGTGTATGAAACATTTGGGTAAACCAAGGGGTAAGAAGCACCACTTTAATTTACAGTACAGCCTACAAACATTATTCAGCATGTGACTAAAAAAAGGTGAATAAAAAAACTGTGAAAAGCAATTAGTTTACCTAAAAAGTGAGTACGCCCATTATCTGTTGTAAATCAGCTCTGCATAATTATAAAAATTTTGTCCACTTAAGGTGGCATGGTGGCTCAGTGGTTAGCACTGTCACCTCACAGCAGGAAGGTCGCTGGCTCGAGTCCCAGCTGGGTCAGTTGGCATTTCTGTGTGGAGTTTGCATGTTCTCCCCATGTTGGCGTAGGTTTCCTCCGGGTGCTTCGGCTTCCCCCCCAGTCCAAACACATGTGCTACAGGTGAATTGGGTAAGCTAAACTGAGTGTGTGTGTAAATGTGAGAGTGTGTATGGGGGGTTTTCAGTTCTGAGTTGCGGCCAGAAGGGCATCTTATGCGTAAAAACATATGTCAGAGTAGTTGGTGGTTCATTCCGCTGTTGTGACCCCTGAAAAGCTGAAGGAGAATGAATGAATAGTCCACTTAACAAGACAAACTTGCTAACTTTTTCAGAAATAAAGTAACTAATCACTTTCTACAGTAGCTCAACTTTAATTTAAAGCCTACAAACATTGTATTTACGGACTGAAGAAGGGCACTTTATATTCCAGACTCAAAAGGGCATGTACACTGCACAGGTTGAGCTCTATGTGTGCACGTGCCTGAAATCTACAGTAGATTGCCTTTGAAAACACTATCGGTTGGGTTTAGGGAGGGGGAGGGTGGGTCAGTCGCTCTGCTTAAGTGTTTATTGCGCCCTCTGGTGGATTTACACGAGAAGAGGAAGCGCAAAAAAATTTTGAGATCATTAAAAAGCAATCACAGCGGCCTCTGTGGGATTTGCAAAAACAAAAACAGCGAGTACACGTACCTCCGTTCCTGTATTTCACTGTCCCCAGAAATGTAGACTGGGTAATGAGTCTGGGTTGCTCATTGCTCTCATGTACAATGTTTATTTATTATATTGTAAAATAAATCAAAATTTAGGGAGTTAGTAGAGTTAAGTTTTTTTTAAGTTTAAGTAATTAAGTTCCTTATAGTGTAAATAAATTACTTTTTAAATATAGTATTAGAAAATTGATTTAAACACAATTGTAATGATGTTATTAGTAATTAATATTTAATTACCTGTTTGAAATTACTTACATTATACAGCTTACATACAGTTGAAGTCAGAATTATTAGCCCCCCCCCCCCCCCCCTTTATTTTTTTCCAATTTCTGTTTAACGGAGAGAAGACTTTCTTTAAACACATTTCTAAGCATAATAGTTTTAATAACCTATCTCTTATAACTGATTTATTTTATCTATTTTTCAAGACACTTCTATACAGCTTAAAGTGACATTTAAAGGCGTAACTAGGTTAATTAGGTTAACTAGGCAGGTTAGGGTAATATTAGGCAAGTTATTGTATAATGATGGTTTCTTCTGTAGACTATTGCAAAAAAAAAATAGCTTAAAGGGGCTAATAATTTTTACCTTAAAATGGTTCTTAAAAATGTTTAAACTGCTTTTATTCTAGCCGAAATAAAACAAATAAGACTTTTTCAGAAAGAAAAAAATATTATCAGACATACTGTGAAAAT
>CAIGQZ010000217.1:8885933-8900364 GCA_903798205.1 Danio tinwini | reverse complement strand
GTACTAATGGAATGGTCAACTATGGCTTTTTTTACACTGTAAACAATGTTATTTAGAATCTACAGTAACTTACTGGCAGTAGTTTGCCAGTAACTTAATGTAAATTAATTATTGCAAAAATACTGTATTGACATTTACAGCACTGTTTATATTGCTGTATACATATTTACAGAATTCCATGTATATATTTACTGTAAAATATACATCAATTGTTTCAATGCAACTTTAAAATAGAGTAACATACTGCATAAATGCCCTACAGTAAAATACAATTCATATTACTGTTAAATACTGGGAAATTTATTATTATTGTTTACAGCGTACTAATGGAATGGACAAATATGGCTTTTATACACTGTTAACAATGTCTAGCAGTTTGCCAGCAACTTACTGTAAATCAATTACCGCAAAAAATACTGTATTTACATTTACAACATTGTTTATATTGCTGTATATTTATATACAGAATTGTATGTAGGCCCTTACTGTTGCTGTAACATTATTTTATATATGTTTACAGTAATTTTCCCAAGGCAACTTTTAAATACAGTAACATTACTGTTTATCTGTCCTACAGTAAAATACAGTTCATATTACAGTTAAATACTGTGAAATTTATTAGAATTGTTTACAGTGTACTAAGGAAATGGTCAAATATGGCTTTTATACAATGTAAACAATGTCCTTAAGCGTCTACAGTATCTTACTAGCAGCAGTTTGCCAGTAGCTTACTGTAAGTCAATTACCCTAAAAAATACTGTATTTACATTTACAACACTGTTTATATTGATGTATATTTATATACAGAATTGTATGTAGGCCCTTACTGTAATATATACATTAATTGTCCTGATGCAACTTTGAAATACAGTAACATACTGTATAAATGTCCTACAGTAAAATACAGGTCATATTACAGTTAAATACTGTCATTTACAAAAATCATTTAACAGCTTAGGCTAACCCAAACCTCCACCCGAGAACCTAACTTTACATTTGACTGCACTCATTTTCAACAACAACGTGCAATTACAGTAAACACACAGCCATTTACAGTAATCATTTAATGTCAGTGCATAGTAGTTTAGTGACCAGAAAAACAAGTCACGGACCTCATTACATGCTGACTTGAAAGCTGGGAAATTCTGTGCAGATTACGCTGTATCTGTTTGTTCTGTCTTCAGCATAACATTGCGTTCCATCATTTTGAGCTCTGCGTCAATGCCTCTCTGCAGCAGCAGTCAATCAAAGGCTTCTGAAGGCTGTCTGCAACTCTAAGTCTCTGTTTAAATAAAATACTCTTTCCTCCCACTGTCTCGGTCTAGTTCCAGTACAGTGCTACTGAGTTCATGCTCGCCGCCTCCTCTGAGCGCCACTTTAATGATGCGAAAGCTCAAAGTTCCCTGCGCTGGGGATGTGGAGCAGTGGTGATCATGCCACACAGATTAAATGTCACGCTGAATTTCAGTCGTGAAGGGGGACGCGCCTGCGGATATGAGGGTCATCATAAGAACAGCGCCTCTAGTGGTGGTACTAGGGAACCGAAGGGAGGTGATGTGCAGAATTTTGATTTTCTGCTTTAACAGTGTTTTTGCCACACATAAAGTGTTGTTGGAGCTTTGTTTGATTTCATTCAGGGCTACACAATACTTTGTTTCAACACCAATGTGCAAATCTGCAATAGTCACATCACAGGATCTGCAATATTGAGTGGGGATTATAGTTGACCAGGAACCATAAAACACAAAATTTGTGGAGTCAAAGCAGAGTACAGCCATAAAGGGGTGTTTGGTTTAGGATTTGCACATGTTTTTTAAAGGGCACCTATGATGAAAATCATCTTTTGTAAGCTGTTTGGACATAACTGTGGGTAGGTTTAGTGTGTCCACTGTGATATTGCGGTGATATAAACACAATAAGTCTCTCTTTTTTATTTCCTGATGTTAAAAATAGGATCCAAATCCCTCCCATTTTGAGGCTGACCACAACATGACATGGAAGTGCATTTTCTCCGCCCACTAAATTGATTGACAGCTACGTTTTAACATGTCTCCGTAGAAACACGTATAATCATCATATAAACAAGACAGGACGTGCACAAAGCAACCGGGATTAAAAGATCTGTTCAGCTCTCTGTGATCATCAATCATTATCAAATGTGATCAAGAATGAGTTTTACAAGTTTACATTTTTTTAAAACAGCGCATATTTGTAATGAATTACAGCGATTTTACCGTCTTTTTTACCACAACTGCGTCTCAGTACAATTATAAAAGAAGATGCTTTAATCCCGGTTTGTGGACATTAAATCAGGTTTATTTTGTACATTAACATAACAGATGTCTATACAGCAGTGGATATTAGTGTGTATCCTGTCACAGTCGCATGCAAAAACAGTGCAAAGTTGAACGTGTGCGCAGTGTGTGCGTGTGTATGTGCGTGAACTTTGTAACATATGGCTCATTGTTGCAGAAAGGCTTGAATTAACTCCTCAACAAATACATCAAATAATCATTGGTAAATTTCTTACAGTCGTATTTCTCACACGTTACGTGAAATCTGCTTTTTTCATGTCTGTCACTGTGCTGTTTATCTGACGCAGCTGAGGCAGAGATTGAGGCACACTCTGACAGGCACGTGGGAATGGTGGGCAGAGAGAACTAGCATTAAAAGCACAAGCAACAAAAACAGCTACATTGTGTTCAGAGCCGAATTTTCCAAAGTTCTGAAAGGTATAATAAATAATCTGATGGGTATTTAAAGCTGAAACTTTACAGACACATTCTGGAGACACAAAAAAAACGTATCTTAAATCTTGAAAAAGGGCTAAAAATGCCCTTTAAGGTCCCATGAGATGTTAATATCAGTTTAGATGTTTAATATCAGTAAGATGTTAAAATGTTTAGATGTTAGTATCAGTATTATTCACTTTTAGGATATCTATAAGCTAGTGCGCTCCAAAACAGTGACAAAATTCCTATTTAGAAGAACTGATATAAACATGTAAAGCTTGTAGTTTGTCACTTCTGCCCAAAAGGATCAACAGTTTTATTAACATCACCTCATACTTTAGTTTCTCATCACATCATAACCAATCAAATGCTCTCTAATACCTGACATGCCCCGCCCCCTTCAAGATGCTTCTCATTTGCTTTTCAGTTCATGCACTTGAGCTCAACTACTCTCACTGGCAGAGCTGTGACAAAACTAAACTCTATTGGCTGTTTTTTTTTAAAGGGGAGGAGCTACACCAGGGTTCAACACTAAGGATTTTTTTCTACTGGCCCGATCTAACACCCCCACTGGAAAAAATACTGGCCCCACCAAAAAAAAAAAAAAAAGTTAATAGCTATTTATTAGACACATATTAAAATAATGTGTCAAAAGCCATACATAATTGTATACATTTTATTCAGCATATTTTCTTTAAATACAATTGACAATTTTAAAAAATTACAGTTGTGATGTAACAAAATGTGTGTACTATATTTGTTTGGTAGCACCAGTGCTCCTAACTTCAAAAGTTTAGGCGCACCCACCAAAAATGATGAGCTCCGTTACTACAAGTTTTTTATTAACAGATTTAACAGAAACTAACAAACAACCAAAAATCTGAATGCACTCACCGGCCCTGCACGCACTGCTTGACGTGAATGAGATGAACTGAGTTAACGATAATAACTTTGCTGTTCTCACGGGTGGTGTTTGATATTGCACAGGTTATATTGACAAAACTTACTAATTGCATACATCACCTTAATAGCAATACCGGCCTTTTCATGAGCTGCAATATTAGTTTAATCTCAGTGAATGCATGCCCTTTTGCGATGGTGTACGCGCTGCTAGTTGCATGACTGACAGCATCGTGACGATTAAATGAAGGATTAAATAACGTTAGAACATCTCGTGCTTAAAATGTGTAGATGTGGCAAACACTGCTACCTGCAAACTCCGTCCCACCGGCTTTACGGTGAATGGCTTTAGTCATTTTCATAGCAGACTTTAACACGTTGGAAGTCTATCCACTTTTTCGAAAAAGTGTAGATTGTTGATTAACATTCACCACATGATCACTAATAAGATACAGCATGCCATTTTTTTTGTAACTTTAGGTGGTTTCTAAAACAAAATCTGTTAGTGTTATCTCGTATCTAGACCTTTACATTTTTGCAGCAGTAGCTCTCTGTCATCTGAACTGAGTGATTGACAGCTGATATTAACCAATCCATCCACGTTCTGTTTTAAAGCAGTGGCCCAATAAGAAGAGCTTGAAGGTGGGCTTTGCGGGATTTGCTTACTGCCAGTGTTGCCAGATTTGGTGGTTTCTCGGCCACTTGCGCGGTTTTGAATTTGATTGTGCGGGGAAAAAAATTACATAGGCGGATAGTGAAAATTTGGGCAGTTTTGCAACGGCACGCCCCCCAGCCCCTGAAAATGAAGCTGCTAAAAACGTTACCAACATCAAAACACCTCCTGCACATTTCAATCCATCCTGGGCAAGTTATTATGCACATTCGAGCAGCTGCCAGTCGACTGTAAACATCCAACAAATGTGTTTCAAGATTTATTCAGGACCTTGAATTATTTAATTAATTTTTGACTCATTCATTATCACAGCAAGTCAAAATACTCGGCTAAAGAGTATGACTGCTTAACTTCAGTAAAAGCATCTACAGAAACAATTCACTTGAATGAGGCAGAACAAAAATAAAGACTCACAGCGCTTTAGTCATACTCCGCTGCTGATATTCTGTAAGAGAGGCATATTTACTTTTCATACCAGCAAAGCTAAATTACTTCTGTGATTTGTACTACATTACATTTATTGCACATTTAACACATGATAACTGCAAATGCTTTCATTATGAAAATGATCACTTTTTAAGAGCACAAAAAACTCACTTTTTTAATGTTTTGTGTGATCCTTTAATCATTCTGTTGGGTATAACTTTGTATTTACTTCATACAGTATTAGCACACTGTAAAAATACAGGTAAATTAGCTGTTTTTAATATTTTGTGATTTATATTTTTATTTTCCCCCATTTATTTATGCTTTTGAATCACATTATGGCACCTTGATTTTTTTTCCAATGACTTTTAACCTTATAAAGTAAAAATATTTGGACTTTTATTGACATTTTTAATAGTTTAAAGTCATATATTGTCTGGGTTTGTGTTGTATATTACGATACAAACACCTTGTAATAAACTGCCAGAACAGTTTCTGTTATTTTACACCCTTATTTCTAAATACATATTATTGTGCATGCATTATATTATTTCAATCTACTTAAATGTCAATAAAAGTCACTTTATTAAACTGTAGAGTTGAATTTTTACTATCAGAAGTCACCAGAGCAGAGATCAACATCCCATTATGCAATTCACAACCATAAATATACTAATATACTGTATACTGTTAATTAACAGATGTTTTTTTTTTGTTTTTTTTTACAGTGCAGACTGTTAGGTTGGACAAGTAGTATAATTAATGCATTGTTAACATATAAAACAGTGCATGGACTAGCACCTGAATTTATTTGTGACCTGGTAACTCGCGCCACTCCCACCCGCAGTCTTCGTACTTCATCCGGACTTGCGCTGTATCAGCCATGTTGTAAACTAAAGACCTTGGGTGGTAGAGCTATTTCATACAGTGCACCTGAGCTATGGAATGGCCTACCCATCAGTATCAGGAATGACGCTTCTCTGGACTGTTTTAAGAAACTTCTCAAGACTCACCTTTTTACCGTTGCTTTTAACTTAGATTGATTATTTTGTCGATTTAATCATTCAATTTTAATGTTCATATTTTATTGTCTTGTGGTGTGTTTATGTTTTTTTTATTGTTCTGTTATCTTACTGTTTGCCTTGTATGCCTTGTAGCGCTTTGGGTTTGAGAAGAGTGCACTATAAATAAAATATATTATTATTATTATTATTATTATTATTATTATTATTATTAATTGCAAAGTAAGTAATTGTCAAGTGTCTGTTAGTGAAGCATCACATGTGTTATAGCAGAAATTAAGCTGACGGCCTGTATAACTGGCAGTAGACAAGATGCAAAGTTATTTATATTCAGGGCTTGACATAGACTTTTTTGATCACCAGCCACTGTGGTTAGTAGTTTTCCAACATTACTAGCCACTGGCCATTTTCACTACCCACAATTTTATTGTTGGGAAAATATATTTTATATGCATAGACTTTAGCATGCTAAAATACTTGATTTAAATGTTGTGTTATGTATTGCAATTTTTATTTCACAAGACTTTTTAGGATCTTTTCTCTTGCTGCAGCAAACCTGGTGTTGCTGGTGTTAATGTCAAGGCCTGCTTATATTCAACTAAATTTCCCATTTTTCACCACATTATTATTATTATTATTATTATTATTATTCTTATTATTATTATTATTATTATTATTATTATTATTATTATTATTATTTTAATATGTCCTGAAATAATATATTATTTTAATATGTCCCATTTTGCCAGACAACAAAAATAAAGAAGTTAATACATTTTCAAGAGTTCACACTTGATATTAATAGCAGGTTTGGCATTCCGAGAGAGACCCCAGAGCTCAGGGATAATTGAGCCCAGGGCTCCCGCCTGCTCCATGAGCATATAAAGCGCTCCGAGATCAGGTAGTTTTTGAGAGCTCCTCCTGGTAAAGGGGGAAATGGGGTGGATGGGGGGATTCTTCAAAAATAAAGATAAGTAAGGCGAGACGGGCTATTTATTGTGGGTTTGCAATAATCTGATTGGTTTATTAAAGATTGCAGATGAGAGATGAGCCATGATCAATCATATCATGTGCTCCTCTCGGATGTCTGAAACTTTACTTAGTCACTGAATGTTTCCTTTAAGACTTATATTTTTACATTTGCACTGAAAAGATTACCAAAATACAACTCATTTCTTTTTCCAAAGGGCTGTATATTATTTGCCCAATGAAAGCTCTAAAATGAGAATGCTCTTCTCCCTAATGCCAGAAAAGAAAGAAGTATATCATTTTTTTTACAGGTGTGACGCACACTAAGGGATTCTGGCTATTTTTAAAAAGCATGAGCCCATCAATTTTTGCCCCAACTTCCTATTTCAATAGGAAATACAGGGGGAAATGGCACTATTCCACCAAAGGCTTATTTGAGCATTTCTTTACTGCCTATAAATCAAAACTCAAGCATTGCACACATTTTGTAGATATATTTAACAAGGTATTTAGCAAAAGTCTATTAGTACTGTGTCTATGTAATGTCTTCCAATAAAATCTCCAGAAATAACCTTTATTAGGATATAAAGGCATGATCATTCATTAATGGCACATTTGGATATAGAGGCAGATCATTCATTAATGGCACATTAAATTAAACTACATAATGGACACTATTAAAACAGTTTATCAGCATTGTGTAACTCTTTAGAATGTGTTACTGCAGAAAAAGAAGGTGAAAGATGTTTGCATATACAGCAAAACTTTACCTGAAGTGTTTTCCATTATAACTGATACACTCAAAAAAAAATCTTACTACCTGAATTTACCAACATTTTTATGTTAAGCTGCTTTGACACAGTCTACATTGTAAAAGCGCTATAAAAATAAACATGAATTGAATCAAATTGAATTGAATCATGTCAACTTACATCAAAATGACAAAAAAAGACAAAAAACTTTAAAACATCAGTTAAAATCTGATTAACTTGTTTAAAGTTAAAATAAGATAAAGCAACATAAAAATATGTGTTGTCTTGATTTTTGTGTCGTTACATTTTTTACAGTTAATGTTCATTGTGCATATTATATCAAATAAACATTCAATTAAATGAAAATAACTCAATGAAAAAATAAAAAAAATAAAACATTGAGTTTCTATTAGGCATAGATATTCAGGTTTTTATAGGCATAGGATTTTGATTGTCTCCCCAAACCCGAGGACTGAATGTAGACCTTTTTCTAGTATAATAGTTGCTCATCATCTATTCATGTTATCATAAGCATTATTGTTGCTTCCATTACATATCAGCTCAATAAAAAGGGATCTTTACAGAAAAATAAATTGAATATATCTATATGGAAACTGAAGGCAATAACATGATATCTAATAATTACATTCAGATGCTTCTTGATCATAAATAAATAGACTATTCGGTAATCAAATGCAATAAACAAGCTCATTTCAGTCTAGAACAAGTGTTTTGTCATTTATTTACACACTCAAGAAAATTACTTTTGCTGTATGTTCAAACTACTTATTTAAAATGAGTTGAAATTACAATTATTTAGGGTGTTTTGGGGACAACTTAATTGTTTTCTGTTCAATCCACTTAAATTAGTAAAAATGCTTAAGTTAACTTAAATGGCTTGTGTTGGGACAACATGAAGGCATTTTGTGGCGTACCTTCAGATAAATAAATAGGCTATTCGTTAATCAAATGCACTAAACATCGCATTTCAGTCAAGAGCAAGTGCCATTTATTAAGACGTAAAGGTTTTACCTGGACATTGGGCAGGCTGAATTGACTGATAGTCGCTGGCTCGGCGGCGGCGGCGCGCATCACTGGCACGAACGGATCGCAGGACATCTGCCATCCCGAGACCGCCTGGATCACCGGTGGAGGGCGAGAGGAGATGAGCACCGGAGGAGCAGAACCCACCCTGCACAGCCCGGTGGTGGTCGGGACCATCCAGAGCCACGGAGGAGCTTCGGCGCTCACGTGCCACAGCTGAGGCTGAGCTTTAACGCGCTGGACCGGGATCATTCCTGCTGCATCCTATATACAGCCAAAGATGAAGATGACTGAGGAAGCTGTCCGTGCTGCGGACACTGGAAAAGATGGACATATTTAGTAGCACTTTTTTTGAGAAAACTTAATAATATTTTATTATAATGTATTTGAGACTTACAGTATATCCGTTTGTGTGCAAATTTCATAATCATGCATTCATTATATATTGTTATTATACTCAAACATCTTCATAATAGTCTGAACAGATAATTATGCTTTAAATGTGCAAAATCTCATTGTGGCTAGCTAATATGACAATCAATTTTGAATTGAAGATAATAAACAGGCTCCCCTCCCAAATTCTGCAGCACCCGCATGGACTTAAACAGGTGGACGCAAGACATTATCAAGATTTCCTGTGCAGATAAAATGAAAAAAAAAGTAAAAAAAAATAAGCATAAAAAAGGCTGTTTTGTTATACTGCACTGTCTAAAACTCCATGAAAGTTAATGCATATTTTAGCAAAGCAACTATACATTGTTTTAACTACAAAACCCGAATTCCAACATCACCACATTGCTTGTTTTAATAGCTTATTTTCTTAATAAACGATCCTAAAAGTACCCATACATTTCGGTAATAAAAAAAAGCTCACTGAAAAAAATGCAGAATACTATTTAACAGGTGGATGCAAGACACTCTTAAAAGCTTTTATGTAGAACTTGAACACAAAGTTATTCTGGCGTAATTCTTAGCAGACAGACTAAACATTACATGCGAACTCACCTATGAGATGTAAAATAAATCCCCTCAGTTCACCATAATTTGTGAACCAGTTGGCGTTTCGATGGAAATAAATATGTCACACAGAGTATAAACGGATAAATTCGGAATAAAACCGCAGCCGCAGACGAAACTGAAGAATATCCTGTAAAAAAGGTGCCCAAAGTGTCCAAAAGCGCGGTAAATACCGGGATCTCCGAGTGTGTGCGTTCACGCGCCGCGGATCGCGCTCTCCATGTGCACGATCACACCGGCGGGCTGCTCCGTGGGATTCTCGTGGAAATCTGTTCACTGTCAAGCCGATGATTTTCCAGCCTCCCGCAGTGGTGCCTCACAAAGCATCTCAAAATCATCCCTCATCTCATCATAATCCTCACGTGCACGCTTGTAGAACTTGCTCGTATGTTATGTAAAGGATCCTCGATGCTGAACAGATACGACTGTGTTTCTGCTCAGAGGAAAGTCCTGGCAGTCCAGAGCGGTGCATTTGCTTTCTGCGCGGATCTGATGGCGCCGTGCGCAGCTCAACACAGTGCGTCAGGACGCGCAAAGACGCACAACTCGCTCTCAGATGATCTGGGAGGATTAGTACATTGTGACAGCTGATTTAATCTGTTAGCCTCATCAATATTAACCATTTTAAAACCTATATGGGAGTTTATAAATGTATGTTTTGGTGCCTTTTTAAGCTTAAAGGGATAGTTTACCCAAAAATGAAAATTCTATCATTACTCATAGTTTCAGATAAGGTCTTTAGAAAAATGTTGGGAACTTGTAACCACTGCCTTCCATATTGACTTATTTATAGTATTAAAATAAATGTAATATATCTACATGGACACCGAAGGCAATCAGAAAAAAAAAACCTTTGACTATCAATACACACACCAAAAAAAAAAGACTTTTGCTACTTGTTCAAACTACTTATTTAAAATTAGTTGTCAGGACGTGCAAAGATGCAAAATCACACTCAGATGATCTGGAAGTATTAGTACATAACAGCTGATTTAAGCTGTTAGGCTCATCAATATTAACATTTTAAATATGATAGTTTATAAATGTATGTTTTGGTGCCTTTTTAAGCTTAAAGGGATAGTTTACCCAAAAATGAAAATTCTGTCTTCATTTACTCATAGTTTTAGATATTAAGATCTTTAGAAAAATGTTGGAAACTTGTTACCACTGACTTCCATAGCAATAAACGTACTATATCTATATGGAAACCGAAGGCAATCAGAAAAAAAACCATTTAACTATTAATACGCTAAAAAAGATGAGCTGCTTGTTCAAACTACTTATTTGAAATATATTTTTTGGTGCCATTTTAAGATTAAAGTGATAGTTCACCCAAAAAATGAAAAGTATGTCATTATTTACTCATCGTTTTTGTTTTAAACCTCAAAGGAAGATTTTTTTTCAAAAGTTGGAAACCTGTAACCATTAACTTCCATTGTACTTCTTTTTTATCTACTAGGGAAGTCGATGATTTCTGATTTTCAGCTTTCTTCATAATATCTCCTTTTGTGTTCAACAGAATAAAGAAACTCATAAAGGTTTCGAATTACGTTTTATTTTTGGTGTTCAGTACCTGATGTGAGTGTACATTCTGAGTAAATATAAGCCAAAGTCATTATCACTAAATTGATGGGGTCAGGGAATGATTTGTGTACACATTTTAACCCCACACAGATTAGTATGGTGGTACTATAGATTTATAAGTATAGTGAATAAATGTTCATTTTTGGGTGAACTATCCCTTTACTTGAGCCTGATGTATTGACAGGTTAAAGCTTCAATAAGTTCCCTCACTCACTGTCATTCAGCATAGTCCCTCATTCATCAGAAGTCACCACAGTGGAATGAACCACCAATTTCTGTGGGGTTTTTTTGCATTTTTTTTAGATTTTAGGTTTCTGTTGAATTTAAAATGAGAGAAAAACCTACACTCATAACAACACAATTATTACTTTTTTGGGGGACAATGTAATTGTTTTACGTTCAATCAAATTCAATTTGTAAAAAAAATAAATAAATAAAAAATAAAAATGATCAAGTTATCTTAATTATTGGGACAACAGTTTACAATTTCTTTGCATTTTCAGCTTAGTCCTACAGTATTTTTATTATTTTTTTGTTATACTAACCTACAGTAGGTAAAAGATGAGTTTTCACTGGCCAAAGATTGTGACATGCTCTGAAGTGACTGAAACCCTACTACAGCAGGTTGTTCAGATGAAGGCCAAGGGAGATCCGTTCAGCCACAGCAAGAGAGGCTATTGTTCCAGATCTGATTTCTAGAATATTACATCTCTACAATGTCACAACCTCAGTGGATAATCAGCTGAAATCCCACAGTGACCAAAGGGGAAAAAAACAAAAGATTTGGACTTTGCTTTGCTGAGGAGCATGTTGTATGGACTGAGAACTGGTATGAAGTTTACTTTAGTGAAGAAGGCAAGAAGCAAAAATCAAGATGCAAACTTCCGAAATCATGAGACTCTCCTATTTATTTTAGTTTGATGTCTCCTAAAAAAATTAATCATTACTGCAAGATACCAGCTGAAATATTTTGGGGAGCCTTGGAATATTTCCTTGGTCAATTTTACATCTCTACGATGTCACAACCTCAGTGGACAATGCTATAAAATGCTGCTCACACAATCGATTTGTGTTAGGACAACATTAAGGAATTAGTTTGACTTAGTGAAGTTTATTTATAAACTAATTTCAAGAGGAGCACACGCGTATGATTGATAACAGCTGGCCCTTATTAACTAACGCAGTATTTACCAATCAGACGATCCCTAAATCACCATAAATAACCAGAGTATCATTCATTAACCATCTTCGTCTTGAAGAATCCCCCTTCCACCCCTACTCCTCCCATTTTCTTGTCAAGGCAATACGGAGGCCTAATGGTTAGCATCATTACCTCACAGCAAGAATGTAACTGGCTTAGATCTTACCTGGCCAAGTCGGCATTTCTGTTCGGAGTTTGCATGTTCTCCTCGTGTTTGCGTGGGTTTTCCCCTGGCTCTCCGGTTTCCTCCCACAGACCAAAAACAAGTAAATTGACAAAACTAAATTAACATCATAACAAGCGTTGAATTTAGTATCCACACTCTACAGCTCATTCATAATCCACATCTACCACCGTTAAACAGGGGGAGTTCTCGAGATCTACCTGAACTCTGACTCCCCTCACGCCCTGCAACAGGGGGGAGCTCCAGGCTCGAGGATCTCACGAGCTCAGGGCTCTCTCCCGGGACAGCATGCCAAATACGCTTTATAATCAATCAATCATCGGCAAGGGCAAACTATTTTTACAAATTTAGATGTATTAAACATGAAACAGTTAAGTTGTCCCCTAAAAAGTCTCAAGAATTGTGTTGTTTTAGCTCATTTTAAGTAAGTAGTTTGAACAAACAGCAAATGCCTTTTTTTTGTAAAAACAAGGTTACTGAAAAAAAGACCTAATGTAGCTTTGCTGAGGAGCATGTTGTATGGACTGAAAACTGGTATAAAGTAGGCTGCACAAAAAATATAACATTGCAATATTTTGGTATTCTGCTATACTGTATATATTGTGATGGGGCAACATGGTGGCTTGGTGGTTAGCACTGTCATCTCACAGCAAGAAGGTTGCTGGTTCGAGCCTCGGCTGGGTCAGCTGGCGTTTCTGTGTGAAGTTTGCATGTTCTCCCTGCATTCGTGTAGGTTTCCTCCGGGTGCTCCGGTCTCCCCCATAATCCAAAGACATGCAGTTCAGGTGAATTGGGTATCCTAAATTGTCCATAGTGTATGTGTGTGAATGAGTGTGTATGCATGTTTCCCAGAGATAGGTTGCAGCTGGAACGGCGTTGCGTAAAAACATGTGCTGGATAAGTTGGCGGTTCATTCTGCTGTGGTGACCCCGGATTAATAAAGGGACTAAGCTAAAAAAAAAAGAATGAATATTGCGATGGGGCGACATGGTGGCTTTGGTGGTTAGCACTGTCATCTCACAGCAAGAAGGTCACTGGTTCGAGTCCCAACTGGGTCAGTTGGCATTTCTGTGTGGAGTTTGCATGTTCTCCCTGTATTGGCGTGGGTTTCCTCCGGGTGCTCCTGTTTCCCCCACAGTCCAAACACATGTGCTATAAGTGAATTGAATAAACTAAATTAGCCGTAGTGTATGTGTGTGAATGTGAGAGTGTATGAGTGTGTTCTTAGTACTGGGTTGGAGCTGCAAGGGCATCCACTTTGTATGACATATGCTGGTTAAATAAGCGGTTCATTCCGCAGTGGCAACCCCTGATGAATAAAAGGATTAAGTAAATTAAATAAATGAATATTTTGCGATATGTTATTTACCAGATGACTTGAATATCTGATTGATTGGGACGATTCTGTAGAATGCACCTGATTTAAATATGATAAACCATCTACAAGCATACATTAATACAATTAAATACAACATACAATTGAAATAAACAGTGTTTTATTGTTTTCTTCTAAACAAACCCTAAAGTCTGAGTATTCAGGTATATGAATTGCATAATAAAAACAATTCAATAAAGTTATTGGTTATTAAAGTTACAGATGGTACCGTGTTGTATGCCTGACTGCTTTTAAAATCATTCTACAGTCACAGGCATCAAAAATGCATTCAAATTATACTCACCGGCCACTTTATTAGGTACACCTGTCCAACTGCTCAATTTCTGCTGCGTCATTCGGATGGTAGGGTCAGAATTTGGCATCAACAACATGAGAGCATGGATCCATCCTGCTTTGTATCAACCGTTCAGGCTGGTGGTGTTGGTGTAACTGTTTACTTTAGTGAAGAAGGCAAGAGACAAAAATCAAGATGCAAACTTCGGAAATTATGAGACTCTCCTATTTATTTTAGTTTGCTGTCTCCTGAAAAAA
>CAIGQZ010000217.1:8865058-8880933 GCA_903798205.1 Danio tinwini | reverse complement strand
TATATATATTACTGAAAAAATATCTGATGCATGGTTATTTTCAGCTCTACAATATCCACTTGAAATAGAAATTTTACTTTTTGCTATGTAATTTAGTTTAGTTTATAGGTCCACAGAGGATATTTCAGGGCTTGCTAACTATAACAAGTTATGTGTCATTGTAAAAAGATTTCACACTCAAACTTCAATGTTTCATTCATCCATTCATTTTCCTTCAGCTTAGTCCTTTTATTCATCAGGGGTTGCAACAGCTGAATGAACTGCCAACTTATCCAGTATATGTTTTACACAGCAGATGCCTTTCCAGCTGCAACCCAGTACTGGGAAATATCCATGCACTCTCACATTCACACTCCTTTACTATGGTCAATTTAGTTTATTCATTTCACTTATAGTGCATGTATTTGGACTGTGGGGGAAACCGGAGCACCCAAAGAAAAGCCACACCAACACAGAAAGAACATGAAAACTCCATACAGAATTGACAACTGACCCAGCCGGTACTTGAAACCGTGACCGTCTTGCTGTGAGGCAACAGTGCGGACCACTGAGCCACCGTGCCGCCACTCCAATATTTGACAATTGTTTTTGGATCTATTAAAGTAATTTTCCAAAATATATTAGGAGTGCAAATAACAGGTTTCTTCTTAATATATTAAATTATTTTAACCCTTTAAAGTCTAGTGCTATTTTGGGATTTACGCCTGGATTTTGCCTACCCAAATTTAAAAGCTTCCCAAAACCACATGCAGAGGTGTAAATGCAAAAATGTGGTATCATTTTAAAGAAAACCCTTTGAATTTTCATAAAACACTATTGAAAGTATTTAAAAGAAACTGTATATGTTGCCTTGTGTTATAATAAACACCTAAAATTAGAAAGTATACCTTTTAGGTTCTGTGTGGTCTATGTTGCTGTAATTAATTTTGGTGGTTCCTGCACATGTGTGTAATCATAGGAAAAAAGAAAAATGTCTCTACCATAATCTATGCAAAAGTTATTGTATTCCAACTGATGAGAGGTGCTATACCATATGTTTTATGTATTTTCCACCTACCAAATTTTGAAAGCCTTCCATATCGAAATCCATTGCTATAAATGAAAAATTCCAGTGTAATTGAATAGAAAACCTTTAGAATTTACATAAGAAACTACTGAAACTAATAAATAATATTTTGATATGTTTTCTGTTTTATGATGAACCACTTTAACATTGAGCGATTTTTTATTTATTTTTTCTAAAATGCTTTTTTGAAAGGTTGTAGATTATCTATTTAGAGATTTTAGCTTCTCCAGACAGTTCTGCTTGAAACCAGCAGAGAGCAGCAAACACTAGGAAAAATAATTTTATCTCTATCATGTAATATGACCAAACTATTACAATTCATCTGAATACTGGGAAAATAACTTTTTGATCATTCATATTAAATAGTACATATTTGCTTCTGCTTAGTTTTAGATGATAATAACTATAGGAACATGAGTTTACATTACTTATTTGATCTCCTTTCCATTTTAGGCATCATAACATTATATTAAAATTAGTCAATGACTATAAGATATGAAAATAAACCAATGTTCTTTACCCAGCTGTGTATTTAAGTGTCAATAACTTTTGTACAGTAAAATAAAAACCGAAGTGATGCATATGTGCATAAAATATAGCTTCTACACTCTCAAACTGAGCCACTTCCGGGGTGTTGCGCAACCCGCGGCCTTTAAAAATGAAAGGGGAAGTCAAAGACGTCACCGGACCCGCCACCGGGTCCGCAGATTAAAGTAAAATTGTCAATTAGAGAATTGTTTTATTATATAGGTATTTATTAAATAATTGTTATTTTTTTGTATTTGTGTGCTAAAAAATAGAAAGGTCAAGTTTTTAGAAATGTGCGTATTTACGTTTAGACAATACACCAATGTTTTGAACTCAAAAATGTTTAAAATAAAAATTATATTTGAACATTTCTTATTTTGATCAATTGCATTTAAAAATCAAAAACAAAACAAAACTATAAATTATTAAAAACTTAATGATTTACAAAAACCTATAAGAACTGCACTGTAAAAATCATATAAGAAAAAGCCATCACAATAATAATATTGTCATTATTATTATATAATCACTTATAATTTATAATAAATACAATATAATATAATTAATATCATATAATAGGCAAGGCAAGTTTATTTATATAGCACATTTCATACACAATGGTAATTCAAAGTGCTTTACATAAACAAGAATAAAAGAGACAAGTATAAGAAAATAAAAACAAATAATCAGTAAAAACAGATCAAACGGATTAAACAGGTGTAAAAAGAAAAGAAAGACATAATAGTGTGATCTGTCGGACGTAGCACAGTGCTCATTCAGTAAAGGCACAGCTAAACAGTTGTGTTTTCAGTCTTGATTTGAATGTGCCTAATGTTGGAGCACATCTGATCATTTCTGGAAGCTGATTCCAGCAGCGGGAGGTGCTGTTAGTAGCTGAAGGCGGATTCACCGTGCTTTGACTGAACCCTTGGAATTTTTTAGTTTATATGATACTCAAGATCTGAATGATCTATAAGGTTTGTATTCAGTGAGCATACAGTTGAATTCAGAATTATTAGCCCCCCTGAATTATTAGCCCCCCTGTTAATTTTTTTTCCCCAATTTCTGTTTAATGGAGAGAAGATTTTTTTCAGCAAATTTCTAAACATAATAGTTTTAATAACTCATTTCTAGTAACTGATTTATTTTATCTTTGCCATGATGACAGTAAATAATATTTGACTAGATATTTTTCAAGACACTTCTATACAGCTTAAAGTGACATTTAAAGGCTTAACTAGGTTAATTAGGTTGACTAGGCAGGTTAGGATAATTAGGCAAGTTATTGTATAACAATGGTTTGTTCTGTAGACTATTGGGGAAAAATGCTTAAAGTGGCTAAAAAGTTTGACCTTAAAATGTTTTTTAAAATTTTAAAACAGTTTTTATTCTAGCCAAAATATATAAAAAAAAGACTTTCTCCAGAAGAAAAAATAATATTAGACATACTGTGAACATTTCCTTGCTCTGTTAAACATAATTTGGGAATTATCTAAAAAAAGAAAGAAAAAAAAAGGGGGGGGGGGGGGGGGGGCTAATAATTCTGACTTCAACTGTATCTGTAATGTATTGAGGTTCTAGACCATTTAGTGATTTATAGACAAGTAATAATACTTTAAAATCTATTCTGAATGTAACTGGGAGCCAGTGTAAAGACCTGAGGACAGGTGTGATGTGCTCTGATTTTCTGGTTTCTAGTTTTCTAATGAATAAATTCTGAGATTTACTTGATAGTTTGACTGATATAAGTTGAGATTACTAGAAAAGATCATTTGATTGAACTGAATAATCTTTTTACAGTGTGGATATTTGGAAGTCAATGGAAATATCCTTCAAAATTTTTATGCAATATCTGTATCATTTACCAAATAACAATTTCTTCATAGGGTTATTTGTAAATAATTAATATTATATGGTAATTCCAAGCAGTCCAAATCAATTTCATACTAGAGTAAGATCTTCAGTTTTTAAAGTGAAAAAGACTTCAACAATCTGACTTGAAATTGAGAGAATCCCTAGGCCACAGCTTCTTAATATTCAGATTTCCAAAGCTGTTTGGTCTCCAACCGCAGGCCAGTTCTGTTTCACATCCTTTTAAAAATGGATCTGCTCTTGTAATTAGGGACTGTTGCCCCTTTTTCATTCGTCCTCCTAGATTGGCTGAATCCCTGCGGCGGTCCCTGCCACAAAATATGGCTTTGCCAGTGCTGTGGCGATAGAGATTATTTGACTGGGGCTGTTCTGTTGTGATATTCCAGTTTTGGGGTCTGCCGTAGGAGTTGTTTGGATCATCCTCTGCTGTTTCTCTGAAGGGAAAATCTGGATGCAGAAATGAAATTCTCAGACCATTTCTGATTGGTTAAAACCCTACCCTCAATCACACAGTGTGTCTAAAGCCCGAGGCCGGTCTTAGATTTTGCGAGCATGAGGAAAACATGTCTGAATGTTTTTAGAACATTGAAGGAAAAAAGCTGCCATCACCTTGGCGTTGATTTACAATTTTTTTTTAAGGTAAGTGGTTGCAAACAATTTAAATGGACTGAATTTAAACAAATTAATTAAGTTGAACATTATTACATTTCATTTGTTTTATTAAATTCAGCTCATATAAATTATTTGCAACCACTTACCTTAAAAAATAGCAAATACAATTAATATATTTTTTCAGTGTTCTTTAAAGGGCACGTAATATGACACATTATATTAAATCTATGGTATCGCCAGAATGTGTTTCAGCTCAAAATATCAGATGGATAACTTATTATAACTTTCCAATTTTGTCTCAATTGAATGTGAGCAAAAACCACACCTGTCAACATTGGGATGTGAAAATAAGGAATAACCTGACTGTTTTGAGGGTTGGATAAGTTAGGCAAATGTGCCTGTATAGGTAAGGAATGGAATCCCACCATTTTTATATTTATTTCAAAGTGTTTTCATGCCTAAATAAAATGAAAGCACAGAACAGATTCACATTTAAGAGCAAGGGGTGTCCCCTGGTGGTTTGGCAGTATGGGTTGCGTATAGGGATGATCGGCTCTTTAATGTTTATTGCCACCTTTCATAGAAAGATTAAAAATACGTGAGAAATCTGGGAAAATACCTTTACAGTTTGATAGTTGGATAGAATTGTAAAATACGGGAGAATCCTGGGTTAAAACGGGAGGGTTGACAGGTATGGCAAAAATACGCTTTTTAAATGTGTGTGCCTTTAAATGCAAATGAGCTGCTGCTTTCTAGAAGAGAAAAGAGCCTTTACACTATTTCGACATTCCATAAACCCTGTAGATAAATTAATTATAACTTTCCAAATTTGTCTCTATTTGAGTGTGAGCAATAACACGCTTTTTGAGTGTGTGTCTCTTTAAATGCAAATGAGCTGCTGCTTTCCAGAAGAGTGCAAAGCCGTTATGCTATTCCGACACTCTAGAAGCCCTATAGATAATTTATTATAACTTTCCAAATTCATCTCTATTTGAGTGTGAGCAATAACACGCTTTTTGAGTGTGTGTCTCTTTAAATGCAAATGAGCTGCTGCTTTCCAGAAGAGGGTGGAGTTTTTACGTTATTTCTGCACTCCAGAAACGTTTTATATAATGTATTATAACATTCCAAATTTGTCTCTATTTGAGTGTGAGCAAAAACACTTTTTGAGTGTGTGTCTCTTTAAATGCAAATGAGCTGCTGTTTTTTCATAAGAGGGCAGAGCATTTACGCTATTCCGACACTCCAGAAGCCCTATAGATAATTTATTATAACATTCCAAATTTGTCTCCATTTGAGTGTGAGCAAAAACATGCTTTTTTAATGTGTGTCCCTTTAAATGCAAATGAGCTGCTACTTTCCAGAAGAGGGAAGAGCCTTTACACTATTTCGACATTCCATAAACCCTGTAGATAATTCATTATAACTTTCCAAATTTGTCTCCATTTGAGTGTGAGCAAAAACACGCTTTTTGAGTGTGTGCCTCTTTAAATGCAAATGAGCTGCTGCTTTCCAGAAGAGGGGCAGAGCCTTAATGCTATTTCAACACCTCAGAAACAAAAACATGGGAATGTCATGCAGCCAAAATGTCAGAAAGGCCAGTTTGGGGATTAAAGTCTTATATGTTCACACCAAATTCAGACAATGACGGAGAAGAAGAGGCTACAACTTCTAGACTGAACCAGGATGTTTAGGTAAATTAAAGCTAATTAAACTTATTGACTAGCATGCTAGCAAACTGCACTTTACCAATGTGCTGACCTAGGCAAATACAAAAGTACAATTGTCTTATAATTTACTGAAAATGCTTAATAAAATTACACCGTGTTTATGAATTATGCTTTAATCTAATGTCAAAAGCTCTGGTCATACAGACAGTAGTAACTTTTTTTATCCACATATATTTATCAACTAATTTATTATAGGCTAATGTTAAGAAATACATTTAGAAAGGACATTTGTAAATATGAAGTGACTTGTTTAGTAGTTTTTCATGCTTAGAGAGAAAGTCCAAACAAAACAAAACTCTTTTTTTCACCTTTTCTGGGTTGGTAAATGCACCGGGGACTTTACTGTAGAAGCGAAACACTGGACAAGATATGTTATGTCCTCTTTTTAGCAACAGAAGTGAGAGATAACAAAATTATTGCTTTTTGGCAGAATGGCGTTCATTATTATTTTAATGATATCGAGAGACTCAATGCGGAATAAAAGGTGTCTTACCCAGAGGAAGTAGCCTGGCGAGGGCCTATGCAACCGTTGAAAGGCTTTGGGCGAAAACATGAATGTGAAATGCACCTCACAGCTGGACGCGTGGTTATGCTAAGACAGAACACATGGTGAGGTTAATTACAGGGTCAAGCTGGTGTATTTATTGACTGGACTGGGCACAGTTATACAATGATTTAAGATTTATGTATTTGTATGCACAGTAGAACTTTATCATATGTGTGTTTAGTGCATATATTAACAAAATGAGGACTTGGTGCTGAGTGCATAGTAATTGGTTTATACATTAGGGTCAACAACAATTGGAAGTGGTGGAAATGCTGTTTTCAAGCACACTTTTCTCTTCAGTTTTCCAGGTATTTTCTTACATTTTCTGAATTGTAAGTAGAATATGCAATTCAATTCAAGTTTATTTGTGCATAAATGTTCATACTAATTATCATTCCAAAGCAGCTTTACAGAAACCTTTTAGTGAAGTTTATTTATAAAGTAATTTTGAGAGGATCACATACTTATGATTGACCACAGCGGGTCCTGCATTAGCAACGCAGGATTCACCAATCAGAGTCCCTCCTTCCACCCCTATTCCTACTCCTTTCCTTGATTTGGCGGCACGGTGGCCAAGTGGTTAGCACTGTTTCCTCACAGCAGGAACGTCATTGGTTCAAATTCTTACTTAGCCAGTAGACATTTCTGTGCAAAGTTTACATGTTCTCCCTATGCTTGCGTGGGTTCCCCCGGGTTATCAGGTTTCCTTCCACAGTCCAATGACATGTGACATGACCAAATTGGCACTATTGATGAGCTCTTAATTACTTATTACCATAAGAAGGGGAGTTCTTGAGACCTACCTGAGCACAAACTCCCCTATTGTCTTACAAATGGGAAGGAGCCCCAGGCTCGAGGATCTTATGAGCTCGGGGCTCTCTCCTGGGACAGCATGTCAAACAAGCTTCATAATCAATCATCAGCTAAGTTTGAACTCTTGAAATAGACATTATTACTACATTACTGTCAAAATCAGAAAAGTTATAGAGTTGTGTATTTAATTCAATTCATGTTTATTTATCTAGGACTTTTACAATGTAGATTGTGTCAAAGCAGCTTAACATAGAAGTTCTGGTATATTGAAGCTGTGTCAGTCCAGTTTTCAGAGTTTAAATTTCACTGCTAAAGTTCAAACACTGAAGAGCAAATCTATCGATGTGCAACTCCACAAGTCCCAAACCAAGCAAGCCAGTGGCAACAGTGGCAAGGAACAAACTTTACCAATTGACGAAAATGAAGGGAAAAAAACCTTGAGAGAAACCAGGCTCAGTTGGGCACGACCATTTCTCCTCTGGCCAAACGTCTTGTGCAGAGCTGCTGTCTAGGCACCAGAGGCTGTATAGGTTGGAGTGGACAGTATGTAAATATAGCTAACCTGCAGTTATACAGTGTATAGTTTTGTTCCAAAATGGTGATGTCTATGTGTACTATAGTTGAAGTCAGAATTATTAAACCCCCTGAATTATTAGCCCCCGTTTATTTTTTTCTTCAATTTTTGTTTAATGGAGAGAAGATTTTTTTTAACACATTTCTAAACATAATAGTTTTAATAACTCATTTCTAACCTCACTTTGCGCTCTTATTCATACTCTTATTCATACTCATACTTATTCATAGTCTTATTTTATTTATTTTAGTTGATCGTATTTTATTTAATTCTCTAGATTTTTTATAGTAGTGCACAGTCCTGTATGATGTTGTCAATTTATGTTGTTTGATGCAGCACCTTGGTCCTGAAGGAACATTGTTTCGTTTCACTGTATACTGCACTGTATATTGTTGAAATGACAATAAAAGCCGACTGACTGATTAACTGATAACTGATTTATTTAATCTTTGCCATGATGACAGTACATAATATTTGACTAGATATTTTTCAAGACACTTCTATACAGCTTGAAGTGACATTTGAAGGCTTAACTAGGTTAATTAGGTTAACTAGGCAGGTTAGAGTAATTAGGCAAGTTATTGTATAATGATGGTTTGTTCTGTAGACTATCAGAAAAATATATAGCTTAAAGGAGCTAATAATTTTGACAATAAATGTTTTTTTTTTTATATAAAAAATAGCTTTTATTCTAGACAAAACAAAACAACTAAGACCTTATCCAGAAAATGTCTTTGCTTTGTTAAACATCATTTGGGAAATATTTAACAAAGAAAAAAAAATTCAAATGGAGCTAATAAATCTGATTTCAACTATATCAGTTCAATTAAGTAAAATTAATCAAGGATTTCGAGTATATTTACATAGCAGTAATGTAAACTGGGTTTCTTTAGAGCAAACTTGGTAGAATACAGTGTTGAACGCAAAACTTATGTTAAAACAACCCAACGTTTGCATTTTTAGAACATTTAAGTATACTGACGACACAGTTTGCAAATTCCTGTACATGCTAATCTAAAAAAAAATAGTATTATTAAACTATAAAACCCAAATATTACAAAAAAATTTGCCAGTCCAAGGTAATAGAAAAATAAGGGAAAAGGTCAAAAAGCCTTTGCTATTATTAAAAAAAACAGCACTCGTTTGCACCTATGCGTTTTGGCAAACTTGCCTTCATCAAGGTGGGTCTGACGTTCGTTTGAACACTTGGTATGTCACATGACAAGATTAAATAAAACAGTGCAGACAATTATACAACTCAAACCAACTATTCACAATACAGTAAAGGTAGGCAACTATTACAGCATGATTCTCAAATATCCTTTGAGAAATACAATTAAAACTGTATGCAAATATTTAAAAATACTGTAAAAACAACTATAAAATAATAAAAAAAGAAGAAAATAATCTAGTTTTTTATTTTGGATCTATACTTTAAAAGCTACCAGATTATCAGGTTTAAATGGAGAACTAGATTCCCTTATCCAAAGAGCACTGACATGTTAATTACCCCTAAATTACTTTCTGTTTGTTTTTGGAAACAATTATTACAAAGTGCAAACAACAATGGCAGCACATATCTGACAAACAAGCAAGAAGCGTCATCACAGGACATCACATTGCTTTATTTTTGCTGTTGACAGAAACCGAATGAAGCAATGTTTAGAATTTTATCAGATGTGGTTGTGCTTTTCAACTGGTGAGTGAAACCCTCCGATTCTTTCCACGAGCAATGGTGCAGGTGCGGATACAGCTGTACCAGCTCTGCTACTCAAACCTCCAGTGAATTCATGTTGCTATCTTGGTGTTGTTGTGTGGATATTTTCTCCTGTCTGATTCTGAATTCTGTGTATATGATTTAAGTTTCAGGTCACACCCACCGACTGCATAGTTGTCATAGACCAATGGCAGTTTAAAAGTGTTTTGGACCAAAAATAACTCCCCCAAAAAGTTTGCTTTGATGGGCTGTTTCAAACTTTGAAGGAACTTTTGGCTGGATTTTGTTCAAAATGGCATCATTTCATCTTTTTATCTTTTAAAAATTTAGTTTGAAGTATACTGGGACTTTTATTATATGATGCGTTTTTCTTACAGGCATTGGCTGTTCCTATCAATGCCTGATACCTCTCTCCCTGTTTATTTACATTGGCTCTGATTACCCCAAAACCTCCTTTAGAGCTCAGCTGGGATGTTTTCCCTCTTCTCTGCGTGTTTGTTGTCAGTCCAGACTCTGGAACAGGAATATTCCCTTCACAGGGTGCTGTGTTACAAAAATGTTTGTTCTATCCACAACTGCTGTAGGCGCTGGAAAACTGATGCTCCGCTTCTGCTCTTCAGAAAAGTGTTGATTGTGCAGGACGGATCCTCTTCAATGATGAGAACATACACGAAGGGACTGGTGGTTTGCCATTTATTTACCTTTATATTATGATTTTTTTTTTTGTGGAAAAAATATAAAGTCAGTATGTTTGATTGGTTGGTTGGTTGGTAGGTTGACTAACCGACCTATCAATTAAATGACTGACCGACCAACCAGCTGGCAGACTGACCGTTTGATTGATTGACTGACTAACTGACTGACTAACTAACCAATTAATTAATTAAGTGACCCATTGATCAATCGTTTAATTGGCTGACAGACTGACTAACCGATTGATTGATTGGTTGGTTGGTTGGTTGGTTGGTTGGTTGACCGATTGATTGGTTGATTGGTGGACAGACTAACCGATCAACTGACCAATTGATTGATTGACTTACTGACTAACCAACCAATTAAAGGATTGATTCGTTGGTCGGTTGTTGGGTCTGTCGATGGATTGATTGGTTGGTTGGTTGGTTGGTTGACCGACTGACCGATCAATTGATCAATTGACTGACTGACCAATTGATTGATTGGTTAGTTGGCCAACCAATCGATTGACTGACTGACTGACTGACCAATTGATTGGTTAGTTGGTTGGTTGGTGGACTGAACGACTGACTGATCGAAAGACTGACTTACCAGTTGATTGGTTGGTTGGTAAATAACTGACCAACTGACTGACTGACCAATTGATTGATTGACTGACTGACCAATCAATTAATTGGTTGGTTGGTTGGTTGGTTGACCGACCAATGGGTAGATTAACTGACTGACTGACTAATCGGTTGGTTGGTTGGTTGGTTGATCGACCAATTGATTTCTTGACTGACCAATTGATTCGTTGGTTGGATAGTTGGTTGTTTGACAGACCAATCGATTGATTGACTGACCAATTGATTGATTGATTGATTGATTGTTTAACCAATCGACTATTCGATTGACTGACTGACTGACTGACTGACTTACCAGTTGATTGGTTGGTTGACCGAGCGATTGATTGATTGACTGACTGACCAATCGATTGATTGATTGATTGGTTGGTTTATTGATTGATTGTAGCAGTAGTAGTATTGAAAGCAGTTGTAGAGCTAAATATATTGTTAATTTTGTGATAACTATGATTTTTTTTCTGGATTCTAATGAAAAACATTAATATGAAACATAAATAATTTGTAACATTATTCCATGGTCTGAAATTGAAACACTTTTTCACACCAAAACTGGATGATGTTTGTTATCAGTAGGTAAGGGGGGGGGGAGTTCTTGAGACCTACCTGAGCTCAAACTACCCTCTCGCCTTAACTGTATCAGTAAGGGGGCAAACACTTTTTCACACCACTTTATATGTATATAATAAACATTTACTTTAGTATTTAAAGTGTTTTTCTATTATATATAATTGTGTTTGGCCATTATTCCATCAAGCAGTGTCTCTTCAAGTACCAGAGAATATAAGACTTTTTTTTTTTCTCTGTGTGTGAAGTGCAGGTGGTTGAACAGCAGCTTGGTGTGACACGCAGAGAGGATGTGATTCCTTTAGGGAAAACTTCCCTTCTCTCGCTCTACAATGTGACGACGTGTCTGACACCTTCAAACGCCACAGAACGCATGAGCTAAAGTGTCTGTGTGTGCGTTTCACACCAAACGCCAGTGTGAGTTCATTTATCTTTATTTCTTTCATCAATATATCCTTGTTTAAGGACAACAGTCTTATGCAAGTTGTTTGTGCCAGTCTGGATGACTGTTTTGAATTTGCCAAACTTGTAAGAAAACTGTTTATGTTTTGTTATGCATTCATTATTAAGTCTCAGGGGCCACACACTGTAAACACTGCAACTAAAATTGGTTGCTTTTTTTGTCAGGGTTTCTACAAGTTTCACAAAGTCAAATATAAGACTTTTTAAGACTGTTACATATGACTTGATACAAGGTCTTTTTTTTTGTAACGACTCAGTGAAAAATATTTGTCGACTGACTGGCTGACTGACCGACCGATACCCCCAATCCTCTTCCCTAAACCCAACCGATAGTGTTTTAAAAAGCAAAGATTGGCCAGCGCCCACTCAATTCCCTAAACCCAGTGGTGTAAAGTAACTAATTACAAATACTCAAATTACTGTAATTGAGTAGTTTTTCTCAGGAATTGTAATTTACTGAGTAATTTTAAAAAGTGTGTACTTTTACTTTCATTTGAGTACATTTTTAGTATTGGTACGTTTACTCCACTTTTTTCCTTCTACCTGCAGTCACTACAATTTTTTTTGTCTATGGGGATTAAAAAAATCAGTCTTGTGATTCCTGTCCAATCAAATCGCACATAGAAGGTAATTTGCATCATAATGAACTACTTCAAGACATGTGCGATGTCAGATTGAGGTTGTACCATAACGTCATGGGGACGCTGCATTTTGTTTGGTAATGAAAATCAGGTTGACGACAGAACTCAACGTCGGGCCAACGTCTATGTCCAACGTCCAACCTAAAACCAACCAAATATCAACGTCTAATGATGTAACAGCTTGACGTCGTATGGATGTTACCATTATGACGTCTATCAGATGTTGAATTTTGGTTGCCATCCCTGACGAATAAATGTCAGTATTTGATGTCAACATGACGCTGGTTTAAGATGTTGGCTTGACGTTGGTTTTGGGCGACTTTCTAACAACCTAAAATCAACCAAATATCAAGATCATTTGATGTCATTATTGGACATCAAAATAACATTGTCCTTAGGTGCTGGCTAGACATTGAATTTTGGTCACCTGACATCACAACCTAAATCTAACCTAATATTAATGTCCTATGACATTGTGTGCCTGCTGGGCAATAACTAAATGCACTACAGAATGTTACGTTTACACACATCCACAAATTAAATGTAAATGCATCAGCTTTTTACAGTGTAATGCTCACTACTCACTACTCTTGAGTACTTTTAAAAGGTCTACTTTTTACTCATACGTTAAGTAATAATCACAGCAGATACTTTTACTCTACCTGAGTAGGATTTTTCAGTACTCTTTCCGCCACTGCCTAAACACAACCGACAGTGTTTTGAAAAGCAATCCAGAAAAAGAAAAGCCCTTGCGCCAGCCTGATTTTTACCACATTTTCTGATTTTACCACATTGTAATGAGTGAATGAGTGTGTATGGGTTTCCCAGTGATGAGTTGCAGCTGGAACAACGTCCGCTGCGTAACACATATGCTGGCTAAGTTGGTGGTTCATTCCACTGTGGCGACTTCAGATTATTAAAGGGACTAAGCCGAAAAGAAAATAAATAAATGAAGGTATAACAATAATTCATATTTTTACAGTACTGTGATGGTTAGGTTTGGGGTTGGGGTTTAAAGAAATTTATTGGGTAATTTAATAGATAGCATAAATAATACTCAATACAACTACAGTTTTTACGTCACTGTGACAGTTGGGTTTAGGGTTGGGGTGTGGGTAGACGTTAATAAAATAAAACAAATGTAAAGTTTAATAAAAAATATAAATAATTCTTGTTAACTTCCGGCTGCAACTGTATCTGATCTAGCAACAACCAAAAAACTGGGGTAAAACAAACTGTTATATTTTAAAGATATGGCGGGGGGAAATGGACTTCAATGCAGTGCTTCTTGTCCGATCTGAGACCCACTTCATATCATATATCTAACAGGCAGTGAAGATCGCTGGTTTTTAAAGAAATCAGATCTTAAACGAGACAATTTTGAAATGGAAAGACAGTTCATCGGAAGCATTTGGGCTGCCTGGCTAAAAATTAAAAGTGTGCAAATAGCCCATTTAGCTAACACAGCAGATGTTGCATTAGAATTTGTATAAATTGTTAAATAGGATAATCTGTAAAATATTTTAAATAAGTTTATAATTTTTTCTTATTATTCTTTAATTTTTAAAGTTACTTATACAAATAAAAACAACTAATTGGAGATTTATATCATCTTGTCCCTTTTGAGGTATAGTTACTCTTTTCTTTTTACTCATGAGTACATTTTTAATGAGTAAATTTTTACTTAGATTTATAGACATGTAACTTTACTTTTACTTAAGCAAATGTTTTACAGTATTTTACTTGAGTAGAAGATTTTATTACTCTTTCCACCTCTGGCAACTAATAACCTTAACTTTTCTGAATCTGATTGTAATGTACTGTATGTGGCATGGTGGCTCAGTGGTTAACACTGTCGCCCCAGCAAGAAGGTCGCTGATTTGAGTCCCGGCTGGGCCAGTTGGCAGTTCTGTGTGGACTTTGCATGTTCTCCTGTGTTGGCATGGGTTTCCTCTGGGTGCTCCGGTTTCCCCCACAATCCAAAGACGTGCGCTATAGGATGATTGGATGAACTAAATCGTCCATAGCGCATAAGTGTGTGTGTGTGAATGAGTGTTTATGGGTGTTTCCCAATACTGGGCTGCAGCTGGAAGGGCATGGACTGTATAAAACATAAGGATATTTATGCTGGATAAGTTGGCGGTTCATTCCGCTGTGTCGACCCCTGATAAATAAGGGACTAAGCTGAAGAAAAATGAATGAATGAATGATTGTAATGCAGTAATGTACATCTTTTGTGAAGTTGCTTTGAAACAATGATTATTGTGTACAGCGCTATACAAATTAACTTAGCGTATATCATATCATGATTATAATGGTTTCATAACAGTCTTATGAACACTTCCTTTGTGTTATCTAAGTTTTTTTTTATTTTTTAGGTTTTATTACAAGCCTAAAATGACAGATTGCCAATACAAAAAAAATAGTATAGACCCTTCAAATGCAGCTGTCACTCCTGAAACATCACTGTGTTTACATGGCTATACTTTTGCAGATGTTCATAACAAATTTCTATCAAAGCTTGCCTGTTCCAGTAGGTGTTTGTTTTTCGTGAGGTAAAAAATCGTTTTTGGGCAATTAAACACAAAAAGAGGACAGTTCTGGGGAAATGTGTTTTGCGCAGATAACTGCTTCAGGGCTTTTCCATATCCCTTGCCACTTTGAACAAATTGCAGCCTGACTCTGTTTGGGAAAGGTAGGTGGCTTTGCCCGTCTACGGGCCTGTAACTACATTTCCCATTGTGTTCAGGAGCGCAGTCGATCTCTGAGTGGTCCTTGACTTTGAAGGCTTGGTGACACCTTTACCATGCTGAAAGACAGGTTTGATAAATGCATCCATTAGCAGTGGGGAGCAATGGGGAATTTTAGCCCGTGCAGTGATGAAAGAGAGGAAAGTGTGATTTGGTGTAATTATTAAAGTCAGAAGGGTAATAATGTGCATATGTGTTTGTGTACAGCACAGACCAGCATTCATTTCTAACAATCTGCAAAAAAATTTCTATTGGGTAATGCTGCTTTAAAACTAAAACTGAGTGTAATCATTGTTATTAACACTATTAGACCTTTTATTGTATTTTTTTTGCGGTAGGGCTGGGCGATACAGCAAAAAATATTATCACGTATGTTTCATATCATTCGGTATCAATAATTATTATTATTATTAGTATTATTATTATTATTATTATTATTATTATTATTATTTTACAATTCATTATGAAATATTATGATTTTTTTTCTTTAACGACTTTATTTTAATTGACCAACTTTACTAAGGAAAATAGTTTTAATAGTCAAAAACAAAAACATTAAACAAACAAAAGAGTGTTAAAGAGACCCTTAAACTGAAATGTTACAAATTGAAATGTTGTCAATAATGATGATACAGTAATCCTCAAGAAATATAAACAACTAAATAAAAAATAATATATATATA
>CAIGQZ010000217.1:8823160-8839956 GCA_903798205.1 Danio tinwini | reverse complement strand
TATGTATGTATGTATGTATGTATGTATGTATGTATGTATGTATGTATTTCATTGGTTGGTTAGTTAGTTAGCTAATTAGTTACTTAATTAGTTATTTACTTACTTGGTTAGTCAGTTAGTTGGTCAGATGGATAGTTATTTTGGTAACAGTTTACAATAAGGTTGGATTGGTTAATGTTACAGTAACATAAACAACACTGAATAATACATTTATTACAGTATTTATTTATATTGGTTCAAATTAGTTAATGGAAATAAAGTTATTCATCATTAGTTCATGTTAACTCATGGTGCATAAGCTAATGTTGAGGAATTTGGATTTCGATAATGCATTAGTAAATGTTGAATGATTAATAACACAAGGACTGTTTATTATTAGTTCATGTTAGTAAACACATTAACTAACATTATAATGAAACCTTTTTGTAAAGTGTGACGGTTATAAGTTTTAATAAATAAATTGAATTAAATTTTTAACATTTCTACTCCCCTCAGAGCTGCATATTTAAGATGTCTTATTAATCTGAAGCAGGTCATGGAGCCTATTTTAATGAGCTGAAAAACTGTGATATTAGGTTTGTTGAATGTTGGACATCTGAAACCTAAGTGCTGAGAAGGATCCCAGGAACAGAAATGAACAAAACACTAGTCTAAAAGCATTTGACATCCGGTTAATATGCATTGCTGAAATGGGGCATGTTCTGCATGATTAACACTTTGCTTGACATTATAGCAGAAGTGTAAAAGTACTAATGAACTTAACTTGTAGTGCTCAGCATATATGATTAGACCCCTCACAGATTTCTCATTTAAATTAATATTTTCAATAGGATGATTTACAATATTTTATTTGTGCATATTAGTTTAGTCGGTACTGGAGCCAAGTCTGGAGCTAATCTAGCAAAATAACTTACAATAAAAGCCCAAAAATGTATACACCCAAATGTATATGCAATGTGATGGGACGCTGGACAAGAAAGTGCAAATCCAAACGCAGGTTCCTCAAACAGAATGGTCAGGCAAGCAAAAGTCAACACAAAGGCAAATAGATGTGCACTGGCAATCTAGAGTCATGGTCATTAAACAGTCAGTAAACATTAAACGGTCAGTAAAGGCGGCAAGGTATCAAAACGAGAAAGCAAAGCATCAAACACAGAAGCACAAGACCAGGAAACTGCGTTGTAGTGTTTACAAAGACAGATAAACAAGACTCAACAATGAGAGTCTCAAAGTGAGTCGTGTACAGTTGTATGAGTATGTGTACAGTTATGATTAGTGTTTTCCTAAAGATAAATACCAAAAAATAACACAACTGGAATAACTACAGCAGTCGCGATAGTCTGATCTCATATGAAGCTAGAGATTACAATGACATATGATGAAGTGTGCAGGTGCTGTAGTGCTGTCCCATTTCTTAGAGGTAAATTTTAAACTCCATCCCCTTCACACTCAGTTTTAAGGGCCAAGGGGAAGGGGAAGGGGTACAAAAGTAGAATTGGGATTAGGCCTGAGACATGATCTCTGTGTATACCAGCGGTCTGCACAGGATAGAACGCTGGTGACCGTAACAGTATATGTTAGGGGAAAATATTATATATATATATATATATATATATATAAAATTATTTTTTTCCCAAGAGAAACAAACATGTAAAAAATTTAGTTTATTTATTTGTTTATTATTATTTTCTTATTTAATTGTATTATCTTTCTATTTCGGAAGATGTTCGGTGACAAAAAATTACTTTAATAAATAGATCTGTCTTAAATCTGTTTATACCACCAAATGCACCAACATTTAGTCAGTAATGAAGTCAAATCTGGAGCTAATCTAACAAAATGATTTACAAATATGGTCAAAAAAATTTGTAGCCCAAATGTATATGCTAGAGAAAAATATTAAATAAAAAGTTAAAAAGAGCAAAAATCAGAAGAAACAAAAATATTTGTCACTTTTTTTTAAATGTTCAGTAAATGTATTATTTTTCTATTTCTAAAGATGGTTAGTGACTGAAATATTATTTTATTAAATATATTAATTTAATAAATATGTTTTGTTCAACATATATTAGCTATATTCACTGAGAAATGGATAAACATATTCATTTTCAAAATGAGGTGTACTCATTATTGCTTAGCACTGGATATTTCACCGCAAGATTTTAATTAACTGCTAATTTATTCAGTAATAATAAATGAATAAATAATAAATTTGAACATGAAATTAGATTTTTATAACATACAGCCAAATAAAATGAATACCTGCTGTTCCTGACAATATATTATGGCCTTATAAAGTTCAATTCAAGTTTATTTGTATTGTGCTTTGCACCTTAATTATTGTTTCAAAGGAGGATGCACATTATTGCATTACAATCAAATTTAGAAAAGTTGGGTCATTAGTTACCATAAACTTTAAGTAACTCATAACTAATAGTCTTTAACAGTTAAAGTTATTATATATAGACATACTAGTTACCTGCTGATGTATAGTATATTCACTACCTGTCAAAAGTCTTGTCGTCAATCTCAGTTGTAACTTGACTTGTAGTTGATTATTTGGAAAAGTGTCAGAAGGTAGATTTTTCTGATGAATCATCTGTTGAACTGCATCCCAATTATCACAAATACTACAGAAGACCTACTGGAACCCACATGGACCCAAGATTCTCACAGAAATCAGTCAAGTTTGGTGAAGGAAAATCATGGTTTGGAGTTACATTCAGTATGGGGGCATGCAAGAGATCTGCAGAATGGATGACAACATCAACAGCCTGAGATATCAAGACATTTTTGCTGCCCATTACATTGCAAACCACAGGAGAGGGCAAATTCTTCAGCAGGATAGCGCTTCTTCTCATACTTCAGCCTCCACATCAAAGTTCCTGAAAGCAAAAAAGGTCAAGGTGATCCGGGATTGGCCAGCCCAGACACCAGATGTGAGCATTATTGAGCATGTCTGGAGTAAGATGAAGAAGGAGGTACTGAAGATGAATCTAAAGGATCCTGATGAGCTCTGGGAGTCCTGCAAGAATGCTTTCTTTGCCATTCCAGATGACTTTATTAATAAGTTATTTGAGTCATTGCAGAGATGTATGGATGCAGTCTTACAAACTCATGGGAGTCATATGTAGGTAAAAATAAGCATAATCTGGAGGTATTTGCCTTTCATATGAGCCACTGCTGATACCAATGATCAACTAGAAGTCAAGTTGTTTTTTGTTGTTAAAACGTGGAGAGGTGACAAGAATTTTGTCAGGTGATGTAGGTGATGAGAAGTGAAAAAGAAAATGTGTCTGTGCAAAAAAAACTGACAATGTTTACAACATTACTATCTGTAATTCACAGGCTCTGCCAACACGTAAATAAATATGAACAAATAAATGGCATCTTCGATAATAATAAAAAGTCACACATAAAAATGTGTTCTGTGTATTCATCTTCTGCATGTCCTTTTGTTCAGGTGAACTCTAAAAGCTTTATGTGATGCAAAACACAGTTGTTGTTGTTTTTTTTTCTAATGGAACACAGAAAATGTAATAATCAAAATGCTTAAGTTGTTCTTTCCTATTCAGGGAAAATGCATGGTGATCACCGACTGTCACAGTCATAACATGAACCCAGATTCTCCCGAATGCTAAATGAAAAGCAACCAAACATCATTCCCTTTCAATTAGAGCTGGTGATTTCCAGGCCTGCGACAGAAACCGGCGGTGATGCAACACAGTCGAAAAAGCTCGACTTTATGCTAATAGAAAGTAATATGATACGGCGACTACCAGCGGGAGTGCAGATAATGACTTGGCAACCCTTCAGTTTAATTGCTGTCAGTGTAAACAGAGCTCACAAAAATAATTATTAAGTTGTTAAAATTTGTTTCATCCGAGTTGGGATGCCACTGGTGCTAATTGATACTGACCAATTAAACAGATGACTGACAAGAGGGGAGATTTGCTACAAGGACAGATGAAAAAATCGAATGGGTACATAAACAGAAATGGGAGTACATAATTTTTGTGTACACTTTTTAGACACACTTGCTTTGATGCAGAATGTTAATGTTGTACATGAGAAAGATCTAAAACAGTTAGCACATAATCACTCCAAAAGAGAGTATTCTTTACATCAGTAAACTTTAGCAAGGTTTCCAAATCTTCAAGTATTTACATTCGTTCATTCATTCATTTTCTTCTGCTCCTTTGGGGCCAGGTTGTGGGTGCAAGAACCCCAGACTTCCCTTTCCTCAGACACTTCCTCCAGCCACCTCAGCTGACTTCTCTTGATGTGGAGGAACAGCGGCTCAACTGCAAGCTCCTCCTGGGTGACAGAGCTCCTCACCCAATCTAAAAGGGTGTGTGCCCTGCCACCCTGCTTAGGAAACTCATTTTGGCCGCTTGTATCCGAGATATTGACCATTCGGTCATGACCCAAATCTCATGACCATGGCTTCTCCATAAACCACCTCCTTCATGAACCACCACCTTATTGTGGTGGAGGGGTTTGAGTGATCCTAAGAAATATGTTGTTGGGGGCTAATGCCCTTGCTAGGGTCTCCCAAGGAAAAAAGTCTTAGATGACAGATCAGACTAAGTGCAGTTCAAAAACTGTTTATGACCGCAAAAAGATCAAGAACTGTGACATTGCCCGGTATGGCGCAGCCAGGGCCCCACCCTGGAGCCAGGCCTGGGGTTGGGGTTGGTATGCGAGTGCCTTGTGGCCGAGTTTTATTCCACGAAACCTGGCCAGGATGGACCACCTGCAGGGCCACCACTTGCATAGGGGAGCCATAAGGGGCTGATGCATTGTGGAACAGGTGGTGGTCAAAGGTGAGGACCACAACAACCCAGTTTTGCAGTTTTGCGCTACGTCACCGATTTTGATCCCGCCCCAAAAATGATTTTAAACTCGGAAGATGAAATTAGCTGACAAAAGCTTAAAATTATCCAGTTTTCCCCACAATTAAAGCTAACAGCTTAAGTTAACATTGTTAACAGGTTAATGTTAAGTTAACATTGTCTTAAATTATGCTCAACACACGCAAATCTGTTAAAATCTCAAAAAAAATACTCCAGGGTTTCTTGAACCTTTAAACCTCACTGGTTGGCCATTGTGATTATGTGCTCGACAGATATGACTGTGGTTGGCTCTTAAGGTGATTGGCTCTAAATTATCTTTATACAATGTTCAAATTTCAATATCAATTGTTATCAAAGATAAATTTGACAACCCTAATTTATAATTTAATTAAATGTGTCTTAATTTCTATCCAACTTAATTCACTCAAAAACATTTGCTGTTTGTTCATACTCATTTACATTGACATGAAACAACACAGTTTTTTTTTTTTACATTTTTTGGAGGACAACATAATTGTTTTATGTTCAACCAACTTAAAATTTGTAAAAACTAATAAGTTACCTTAATTCCAAATCCAATTAGATCTACTTATTTGGTAAACAAAGCAAGTCTCTTATATAATATAAATATTAAACGACAAATAAACGATTAAACGAAAATATTTACAAACTAAATTGTAAATAAGTAATATGAACATTTTAATATTACTATTATTATATCACAATAATATTTGTAAAATTTATTAAAAAAACTGAATATAAATGTGCACACATTTACACAAGTAAATACACTCACTTTTGCTCATTCAAACTACTTATTTAAAATGAGCTGAAACAACACAATTATTGAGATTTCATAGGGACAACTTAATTTATGTTCAGTCCCCATAAAATTGCTGAAAGTGTTAAGTTAACTTAATTTGTGTTGGGACAACATGAATGAATTGTGTGGAACCCAGCATTTTTTTTACAGTGTACATAGACACAATGACGGGCTAAAAATCTATGGAAATCTGCAGATTTCTGTGTGCGCATGATTCTGTGTGGGCCTACTCATCAGTTAACTAGACAGAAAATCACAGGTAGAGACAGAAAAACTCAGATTTTGGTTCTTGTGTCAGCATATATTATATCTTATGTGAAAGTTTCTCTGTCCCAGCCACTCTCTCTTTCTTTCAAATAGACAGCTCTAAAAGCTCTTTGTGCTCAACTTGTCTTTGGACGAAAACACATACACACACACACACACGCACACACACACGCACACACACGCACGCACACACACGCACACACACTCACACACTCGCACACACACACACACACAAACACACACACACACACACACACACACACACACACACACACACACACACACACACACACACACACACACACACACATCAAAATAGCCTGCCAAATCAAAATGCATAGCCTCCTTCTCCAGCCTGAGCTAAACTCACTCCTGTGAATCATGAATCAGCCGGGTTGATCCTGATCTGAGTCAGGAGCTACTGAAGACAACAGAGCTTGTCTGCTATATACCTTAAAGTGCTTATTTCAGACACTATACCTTTCATGTAGTGTGTAGTTGTTTGCGAACGTAAAAGGGCTGCAAAGTTTTAAATCAAAGTGCACAATAAATGGAATTTGGTCTCCCGGGAGAACAGTTTCTGAAATGAGTCATCATGAAACCAAGCCTTTCTTCCTGCACTAACCTATTCGCAGTATCAGGGAAGGTTACTTTTGAAGGTATGCAATACTGAGTTACTCCCCTACAAAGTAACTAGTTGCAATACTTATGGCCCGTTACCACTGAGTGATAGGGTATGGTTCGGTACGGGTCATCTTTATTAGGCTTGTGTATCCACTGCCAAAGGGTACCAATGGTACTCGTTTGGTGGGCATGGTGCATACCTGCCAACATTTGGTTCCTTAAATCCAGGAGGCGGGGGTAATATAGGGTGTTGGGTGTTTAGGGTATAGGGTGTTTGTTTAGAGTGCAAACTAAAGAGGGGGAGGGGGTGCGGGTTGGGATAGCTGAGCGAACATGCACCAGGTTTCAGGCCGGACTGTACCAAAAAAGCTGAAGGTGGGTGAATTCCGGGATTTTCCGGGAGACAATACACTATGGGAGATGGGTCTGAAAGACGAGAGACTCCCGGAAAAAAACGGGAGTGTTGGCAGGTATGGCATTGTGTATGACAAAGAATTGCAGTCAATATCATTCTCGCTCTAAGAAATGTCAAAGTAAAGATGTACGAGTAGTTCAAATATCATATGAGAAGCACTTCTCACAAAACAGATGCTTTATACACATAAATACTTGTGTATAATTGTTTATTACAAATCTTTCTATGAACATGATTTGATTATAACTGCAGATTAATGTAAAATTGCCTACTCTAACGTCTGCAATTATATAAGATACATAAATAAATGCAACATATATGAACACATACAGATACTTACAGTCTCTGATATGTTACCAGTTACAGCTAAACTACACACAGCATACATTTAGTCTTGGGTTCAAAAACAACACTACATATAGCTCACAGTCAGTGCAAACCTCTCATCTGTATCTTTTCTTTTACTTTTCCAAAGTAACAAGTAATAAAACACATTACTTTTAAAAATAAGTAATATTATTTGAGTTACTTTTAGAAAAATGTAGTGCAAGTTACTTTTTACCTTGCTTAATTGGCTTTTTCAAAATATATTGCGGAATAAAAATGACCTTAGTCAGGTTAAATCACACATTCAATGAGAGAGCGTGCTGCGAGGGAACAGACTGTCGGCTCTCACTCATCATCATCATCAGGTCTCCTTTTTCACAGCAGATGAGCCTGTAGACTGTTCTACTAACTGAATCTACTAACTGACTAACTGTTCTACTAATTGATATGGGTTTATTTCGAGTATGAGGGAGTATCCGGTATGTTAAGACACAAACCGTTTCACGACAGCTCCGTTCAATTTAATAAACTGGTTTAACCGGTTCACTTAGAAGATCCGGTTAAAACAATCAATCCAATTGCGAATCGCCCGCCATCACTACAGTCAGAAACAGAAACCATGGCAGGTCTGAGACTTTTTTTTTTTTTTTTTTTGCAATGGATTGTTGTTCTTTTGAACTCATCAAAGAAAACAATTGGATTGTTGTTAAGTCTAAATTATGTGTATGTAAAATGCTTGACACCTGCAAGAAACACAACATCAAAAGCAGCATTGCCAGACATACGATAATTATCATATTTGTACAATAATTTTGACCACAGTACGATATACGGTCAATAAAAAAATCCCATAATGTACAATAATTTCAGAGTTTTATTGTTATCTTAGGGCTTCTATACTTATTGATCTATCTGCATCTTTTGTCTACTGTATGTGAGGAGAATGTGGAGTTGGGCATGTTTTCTATGCCATCTTACGTCACATTTTCTCAGCCAATCAATGTGGAGAATGGCTCTAACTCACTAGTTAACATTCCTGCTGCGCACGACCATGCTTGGGTCAGTAGTTTTCAGTTTGATGTCGATCGTTTAAGCGATGAAGTAAAAAAAAATTGTGCTGAAAAGGAAAGTGAGAAGCGACGGGAGTTTGCCCTTGATGTTCTCGTTTTTCCCCATTCAAATGCGTTATGTGAATGTGTTTTTTCCAAAGTTAATCTCATAACACAGCCACAAAATCAGCTCATTACAGATACTGTGAATGAGCTCGTGCACATCTCAGAGTGTGTTAAAAATTCTGGAGGGTGCACTGCTTTAGAGCAAACCAGCACTATGTTGCGGTCCAATTTGAATCCCTCAACATCTGGCAACACGCAGGTATCCAATGACAGCGACTCAGAGGTGGACTTTGAACCTTCCCACTAAGCTACACCTATTTTATTTAATTTTTTTTACATATTGTGGTCATTTGCACGTTGTGTCAAAACGCTATTTGTCTAGATAATATCTGTATACTCTCCATTTGACTCGTGTACGATCATTTTCCTCCAAATACGATAATTTTGAGGTTCTGGTACGATACTTTGACATTTCCAATCTGGCAACACTGATGCAAAGCACTACATCCACATCCCACCTCCAGCTATGATTGACATTAGTTCACGTTCTTGTTAATTCAAGTTTTATTGTTGAGAAGATGCAGCCACTGTCTACTGTTACTGTAGAAGCGACTACGTTTTGTATTATAGTAAGATATTTTTCTCTTTTGGGAAATGATTTACACGTTTGTTAATGTGTCACGTGAAGAAATGTATTCAATGTATAAAGCTCAAAGATTTATTTTGATTTAGGGATTTTTTTTCATCTTACTATTTATCTGTTTTTGCCTTAATGTTGACTATTTTATGTTAGTACTTTTGGGCTTTATTGCAGTCTGTAACTCAATGGACAGTAAATTTACTTAATAACACAAAAGATTGAAAAGTAGCAAACACATTACTTTACATGCTTTCATTAATCTGTATATACAGTACAGCATGTATAGATCCGGGCTCAGAAAGTTCTCAAAATATAACTTTATCCGACATTTATGAGGAAAATGAACTTGTAGGTTATATAGGTGGTTGTTAAATGCAGAGCTTCTCTATAAAATAGGTGAAAAAAATCATCTGCAAGTTCTAAAAGAGATCAAACATCAGGCAGGTAAGGAAAAGTAATGCAAAAGTAACTCAAAAGTAACATAACACGCTACTTTCCATAAAAAGTAACTAACACAATCAGTTACTTTTTTGGGGGAGTAACTCATTATTGTAATGCACTATGCATGCCGTATATACAGATTAATAAAAGTTTAAAAGCAAAGTGTTTGCTACTTTTTGTCTTATTAGTTAAAGGGCGCTTATTTTACCCCTTTATCTAAGTCTTTTTGTGCCTCCAGCTCAAAATACCCATCAGATTATTTATTTATAACTGCACATTTAAAAAAGAACCACCCAAATGATTTACATCATATGTTTTCAACACCAAAACCATATTAGAGAGACACTGAAGTACAGAAGAGTCTACATGTTATTGACACCCTCTGTCTCCATTACCTTTCCATTTTTTTCTCTCTCTGCATGTAAAGAAAGATTTCCTTTTGCACTTCCTGTTTCATTTGCCTCTCTTTGAAGTGCGCGACACCTTCAAAGATCAGAATTAACTCGGAGAGCTGATGTTTGGGATGAAACCCACATCAAAAGAATGTTTGAGACTCGTAGCAGAGTTACTGGCAAATCCGCACGGTCAATTTTCAGGAAAAAGCTTCACATAACAACAGCTCCAAATGCTTATAGACATTGGCTCCTGGCAGTTTCTGTGAGGAAAATGATGTATCTAAGAGAAATGGGCCTGACGCTGCAGAATACACAGTGTGTGCAGGTTTAGAGGCGATAATAAAGAAGTTTAGAAACAGTGCTTGCTGATTCTTCAGTATTAGGGAAAAACCTGCAAGAAAAGCTATACAACTCTGAAGAATAAATGGTAATGTACAAGCACATTCTTTGGAGTAATCCCTTTAATCTTCAACTGGGATCTAACAGAATCTGTTAAACTTCTAACAAAATTGAAAACTTCTAATAATAAAAAAGCATGAACACTTTTTAGATTAATAGTATTTTCAAAATCACTGTGTATACTGTTTAAAATGAATATATTAAAGGTGCTCTAAAGCATAAAAATACCATAATATGTGTGCAGATATTTAAGAAACATCCTAAGTGAACATACTTGTTTAACTGAAAAACAATGCTGAAGTCAGATATTCTGCTTTGACAATGTTTTTTTCGTGCCGGAACGATGTCTTTGTTTAGGTAAAGTTAACCTGCACAATGTCAGTTTAGCCTATTATAATTCAGCACCCTGGGTTGCCTTGTTGGAAAACAGCGTATTTTATTCATTCATTCAGAAAGGCTCTGAAAGCATGCGTCCGTGACCGAAATGGACAGTATCAGATGTCGAAATGAGACAGATTCAGTTTCACATGAGGATATATATTAGAAAATTATATAAATATTATGAACGTAAACATTAGGTGAGCAGGTTACATTGTAATCTCGTGTCCTAACAACATGCAAACAGCAGTGTGGCTGTTTGCACCAGACGAAACACGACAGAAGTTTAAATACAGCCTTTCAGAAGCACAGAATATGCACTCACTCACAAAACGGTAAGGTTTAGAATCCATTTAAACTCACATTGTTAGCATTTAGCACTGAATAAAACACACAAGGCTTACCTGAGGTGATCTGTCATAGGTTTCACATTTCAGCTTTGAGAAATAGAAGCCATTTCTAATATATCAATTTGAGGTGTTTGTTAGAACCAAAACTAATTTTAATATAGAAAATATTCCCTGTCGCATGTCATTGCTTTTATTTAGAACACAGTTTAAATCACTCGCTCCTGTACTCAATCTGGCATCCCACACGTGCATTTATTTTGATCCAGGAGTGCAATACCTAGTTCAACCACTGGGTGTCAAACTTACATACTGCACCTTTAATGTATCACTTATTCCAATATTACAAGTACATTTTGTGTTACTTATGTTAATTCTGCAAATAACAGCACTCGTCCAGCCTCCTCACCCTTCTGTATTACTCCGCCCACATACAGCAACAAGCAGAAGACATTCTACAGTTTGACAATATTGCTGCTGTTGGATAACATAATGTACTTTTGAGGCTTTTTAGGTGAGAATGTAGTTGTTTAGATTGCAACTATGCAGTTTATTTATAAGGATAATGCGTATTTTAAATATTTATAATTTCAGAGATTCAGCGCATCAGCTGCCATCAGCCTGTCTGAGCAGACCAAAGAAAATGATTGTAAACGTTCTGCCACAAGATGGCGACAGAGACTACATAATATGTCCTTATGCTGTGTTCACACCAGACATGGCAAGCGCGGATAAATCATGCTATTTGCGTGTAAATAGACGCGTGAACAATTTGAATTTACTCGCTTCATTCGCGTGTCAAATCCACTTAATTTGCATGTCAAATTCACTTCACAACAAACGCAGATTTACGTGATGGGCAGGGCTTCTGTCTCCCCGGTGACTGTAGCTTTGTTGCTAAATGGCTAACAATAATTTTATTGAGAGAATAGCTGTGTTCATGTGCTTTATGAAGGCTGAAAAAACGCGTTGATTCTTTTGGAGCTGTGTCTGAGTCCATTGCATCCTTTCAGAGGTGCACCCAGCTCTGTGAGCTCATAAACTCCTCCAGAAATTGAACCTGGATGATGGAGGCTTTCAGCGGGGCTTCTGACTGAGCCGAGCCCAGTTTGATAAAATGTTGTCAGTGTCGGCAGGAGTAAGCTCCTGATTGGTTAACGTGGCTAGAATGTCAGCGGAAGTTTAAATTTTCGAACTCGAGCGTTTACATTACGCATGTCAACCGTGCAAAACGTTCAACTCACGCCGCCTCATTCCCCCGTATCACGCCGCAGGATGTCTATTGGCATCTTTGCATTGACTTAACATGTAAACAGCATTTTCTCAACGTAAGTTTCAAACTACAGCTGAACAAATCATTATAAATCTGGTAAGTGACACTCTAAGTCGATCTCTCTGTTTTGTATGCTGTAGTGCTGTATTTATACCACAGAAACTGGTAGTGTTTGCTTTGCTTTGGCTTTTTCAGAATTATTAGCCCCCACCCCCGTTTATTTTTTGTCCCTCAATTTCTGTTTAAGGGAGAGAAGATTTTTTTCAACAAATTTCTAAACATAATAGTTTTAATAACTCATTTCTAATAACTGATTTATTTAATCTTTGCCATGATGACAGTAAATAATATTTGACTAGATATTTTTCAAGACACTTCTATACAGCTTAAAGTGACATTTAAAGACTTAACTAGGTTAATTAGGTTAACTAGGCAGGTTAGGGTAATTAGGCAAGTTATTGTATAATAATGGTTTGTTCTGTAGACTATCAAAAAAAAATTGGTTAAAGGGGCTAACAATTTTGACCCTAAAATGGTTATCAAAAAATTAAAACTGCTTTTATTCTAGTCAAAATAAAACAAATAAGACTTTCTTAAAAAATATTATCAAACATACTGTGAAAATGTCCTTGCTATGTTAAACATAATTTGGGATTATTTAAAAAAGAAAAAAAATTAAATGGGGGGCTAATAATTCTGACTTTAACTGTTTATACACTGTATATTGCTGACAAAATATACATAATTAATAATTTAACAGGCATTTTTTTCTGGTGGTTTATGCTTCAAATAATAATTATATTGAGTAGTATTTTCTAATACTATTATTATTAACATTATTCTATTAATAAGATTAAGTATTGATAATAAGTATATTTATATATATATATGTGTGTGTGTGTGTGTGTGTGTGTGTGTGTGTGTGTGTGTGTGTGTGTGTGTGTGTGTGTGTGTGTGTGTGTGTGTGTGTGTGTGTATTAAATAACTATATAAGAATATATTAACATATATACTTAAAAAAAAGTAATTTGGTGTAATTTTATGCATCATGTTTAATTTTAATATCTATTTTTTTACTCAAATTACAATTTAAATAACTGTCCATTATTGATCAGCATCACAGTTATAATTATAAGATAATTAAACACTAATTTTTACATGTAATAGCTTTTTTTTACAATACAATTTGCAAAAAAATATATATTTTTAAAGTATTAAATAAAAGCAAATTATGGGAATTATATCACAAAGGCTTTACATATTGGGTGGCACGATCTGTTGGCATTTCTGTGTGGAGTTTGCATGTTCTCCTCGTGTTGGCGTGGGTTTCCTCTAAGCTCTCCGGTTTCCCCCACAGTCCAAACACATGCTCTATAGCTGAATTGAATAAAGTAAAAAAAATTGGCCCTAGTGTGTGAGTGTGCATGGAGAGTGTATGGAGGTTTCCCAGTACTGGGTTGCAGCTTGAAGGGCATCCGCTGTGTAAAACATATGCTGGAATAGTTGGCGGTTCATTCCGCTGTGGTGACCCTTGATGAATAAAGGGACTAAGCTGAAGAAAAATGAATGAATGACTTTACATATCTCCACAAACTGAATTATAGCATATTATAACAGAAATATCATCTCATAAGAGCCTGTGTGATGTTCTTGAACTCATAACAGGTGAAATATGCGAAAATCGGCCTTCACAGTGAATGCTGGTTGTCATATTACTTCATTTCATAAATGTTTTCAGAAATATCTGACAATAAATAGGGACACAGCTGTGAAAAGTTGAAAATAATCAGGGAAAAAACTGAAATATTTCATGCAGTAGGATTGGGAATGAAATATGAGAGTAGCGTGTGATTAAACCTGTGATGTAGAAATCAACAAACAATTTAAGAATAGCTAATATTGTATTTTCTAGCCGAGTGCACCTTGATTGAAGCGATTTGCCTCTGGCATTCTCAATTATTTACCTGTGTAAGATGTGTTCAGCGTTCATGTTGCAAGAAAACTATCTTACTACTCCAAAAACACCTTCTTTGTTTTGCATTCCTCCATGTTTTATAGACTGAGTATTAGCAAACACATTTTAGCTAATCTTGCATTGCTGGAAACTCAAGAATATGGTTTGCATGTTTGATACATTTAGGTTTGAGGTGCTGGTTTAGTGTAAATTATATGCAACTTCATGACGCTTGCATCTTATGTGTGGATTCCCATGAAAAGCTGAAGGAAAATATCACAACATTGACTATGCAGTGTAAATTCAGCAGATGACGCTAAACAGATGCACGAATGAAAACAACAAACTCAATTTAGTATGCAAATTTATACTAAGACGACCATTCACAATTTAGTATGCAAACAAAAGGATGACATCGTCTGTGGTAGTTTGAATTGACTTTGGAATATTGTTTCTATTTCTGTAAGATTTTAAAAACTTTGAAAGAGTGATCCATAGAGTGTGGCACGGCCTTGCCTCACAGAAAGAAGTTTGCTGGTTTGAGTCCCGGCTGGGCCAGTTGGCGTTTCTATGTGAAGTTTGCATGTTCTCCCAGTGTTGCCGTGGGTTTCCTCCGGGTGCTCCGGTTTCCCCCACAGTCCAAAGGCATGTGCTAAAAGTGAATTGGGTAAGCTAAATTGTCCATAGTGTATGAGTGTGTGTGTGAATTTAAGAGTGTATGGGTGTTTTCCAGTACTGGGTTGCAGCTGGAAGAGCATCCGCTGCATAAAACATAAGCTGGAATAGTTGGTGGTTCATTCCACTGTGGCAACTACTGAATTAGAGATTGAAGCCCTGCTCACACTGTGAGATTTCAGCCACAATTTTGTCATCTGAGACAAATTTGGGAAATCCTAAAAGATTCCTGAAATCCTAGGCTAAAATCTTCTATCGTTGGTTTGACGTTCACTGACAGCTGCTTAATGCCCGTTGCAATCAGATTTTCCCTCCGATGAAGTTCTGGCAGTGTCAGAAGGTTTCAGTCACATTTCTGCAGTGTGACAACAGCTGCGATGAGCATCAATCCAAGAACCAATAGGAGCGCAGAATCTGATGACGCAATCCAAGCGGCAATTCAAATGGCCGCGGGGAAATGTCAAAACAGTATTTTTTTTATTATTATTGAGGCGTGCTGTGTGCAAAATTGCCGCTACAGATTGTTTATGTTATATGCTGCGAGGAATCATTTCAGAACGCAGGATAGTGAAGGTGTCACGGGTGGATGATGTCAAACTCCGGGTGAGTTTTCTTTCGTGTTTGGTGCATCTTCATTGTTTGTTCAGTCTGACACAGGGCTTAATTTCATTTTACTGATCCCCCTCCTTATAGCTCCCCTTCCCCGTCCGCTGTTCACTTTCACTTTCTTCTGCGACTCCCCAATCCTCTTCACTTTCGTCCTTTTCCTCCGACATCCATCGCCCCGCTCTCCACTTTCGTGCACGACACCTCTCCATTCTTGGGTAACATGCCTGATCCATTATACTGATCTGTTCCGGGACCTCGCAATTCAAAAATTAAGCACTGGTCTGACATAATGCATAATGCAGGTGCATTCGACTTTATGCAGCGATTCGCAGATCGATCAAAATCTGTTTTAAAGCGGAATTGAGTACAGCCCATTTTGAAAATGAATGAAATGGAAATGAAAATTAAACCTGCTACTGTTATCATAGTTAATTTTGAGAGTGTACAAAAAAATCTGCATTCATTTAATTTAAAAAAAGATGCTTTTGACAGTGATATTTCTGGTTTTCAAACATCTTTGAAAAATCTGAAAAAGACAAGTATTTGACTATAACACACTTCAAAGTCTCTCAAAGTCAGATTTGATGTGAGACTAAAAAATAAAAGGACGCTGGAGCAGTTCAAGATGTTAAGAGGCACATGGTTTTGAAAACGATTGCACATCTGTACACTTGAGTTTAGTCGATGGATTAAAAGCATGAAATATCTAAAGCTGACTAGTGGGTAAAGATAGTGTCCTCCTAAACTGCAAATGACCTGCTGAGGTTCCAGCATATAAAGGAAAGGTCCATTCCCTCTGAAAGCAGCAGTCTGGATGTTAACTGGAGTGGACACTTCAGGCACTGACCAAAGACGCGTCTCGGCCCGCACTGACTGACCGTAAATGTGATTTCACAGCAGGTTTAAGCTCCACTCCTGAACAGGGACCAGTAATTTTATTATTCCTCAGACACCTTCTTACTGCCGTTGAGAAGGTTCATGCGTGGACTGCAAATTCAGTTTATTTGTACTTTTGATTCAGGAATTAGAGAAGCAACACCAAATTATAATTACATACACTATAACATTTGTCTAAAATGCTGAAAGTATAGCAAAAATAACACTGGTAACACAAAAACATTTTAATTTCATCATTATATATTAGTTTAAATAAATAGATAAATGAATACACACACACACACACACACACACACACACACACACACACACACACACACACATATATATATATATATATATATATATATATATATATATA
>CAIGQZ010000217.1:8806669-8823060 GCA_903798205.1 Danio tinwini | reverse complement strand
TATATATATATATATATATATATATATATATATACAACAGTTTTGTCTGGCTCTTGAATCTGATTGGCTGATTGCTGTGCGATATTCTGCCAGTAACAGCACTCGACCAGCCTCTTCACCCTTCTGTATTACTCTGCCCACATACAGCAACAAGCAGAGGACACTCTACAGTTTGACAAATATTACTGCTGTTGGACAACATAATGTACTTTTGAGGCCTTTTTAGCTGAAAATGTAGTTGTTTAGATTGCAACTATGCAGTTTGTTTATAAGGATAGTGCCTATTTTAAATATTTATAATTTCTGAAAGACAGCGCATTAGTGGCCATTAGCCTGTCATTGAGCAGACCAAAGACGTTATCCATCCACAAAAACTGTAATTTCTAACTACAGCTGATCAAATCATTACTAAACAGGTAAGTGGTATTCTAAGTCGATCTCTCTCTCTCTCTCTCTTGTATGTTGTAGTGCTGTATTTATACTATATAATTGTAGTGTATTGAGTGTGAGATGGGACTCGCATATAAGGAATATGTGCTGTGTTGGCAGAAAGAAAGAAGGAAAGCGTTTTTCCTTTTCGCAAATACAACAGTAATTTGGTAGTGATTGCCTTGCTTTTTTGGATGGTTAATTATTGTGATATCCCAATTGCAACAGAGACATACTGTAGACTGTACTAGACTGTAATACTGTAGGGAGAAATCTCTGTAAACTTATTCATGCCGTTCAGCCTTATAATCTTAAAATGTAAGCAGAATGACCTGTTTTGTCATCACTTTAGACATTACGCTAGAGAATCATTCAAATACTAGCTCTAAAGTGACGTTGGTGAATGAGCATTGATTTTTGGTGTTCTGATGTCAGCTGCAGATGTGAATGAATGGTGGAAGAAAGTAGTTCCTTGTACAAAAGGATTTTTAGACTCTCCGTGTTTGATTTTCTTTTTTATATACAAGATTATGCCATCAAACTGTTGTATAAACGCAATATAACACTCGTAGCAGTGCTATGTGTATCGTCACTGGTTGGACACTAAGGCTCTTGGCCTGTGGCCTCGTGTCAATGCATGCCTCCATCCAGTGCCGATATACAGCCACATTGCACTGCTATTAGTGTGATATTGCTCATTGTGGCAAGGGGGCGTGGCCGAGAGCCGTGGGAGCGAAACGAAGCCCGCCACAGATGAGATACACCTGTGGCGCGCACCTGCCTCCAATCCCACAGAAGGAGCTCTGGACTATAAGAGGAGGAACGATGGTAGAGGAGAGAGAGAGAGGACCGGACCTGGACATATTGTTTTACTTTTGCTTTCAGTTTGATGGCAGTCTCCGTGAGGATAAAATAAATATTTCTTTAAAACATCGTTGGTTCTCCGCCTCCTTCTTCCCGGCGGCCAGGTGGCCGTAAACTTTATTACAGTGGTGCCGAAAACCCATGGAGAAGGAGGGACTCGTTGTCCAGTTGCCCTCGCCGCTGAGAAGGAGGGCGAGTGTTCGGGAGTTAACCCGAGTGGGGGTGAAACCTGTTCGTCTGCCAGAGTGACGGGGTGGCCTGAGGCTGGCGAGGAAGGATCTGCCTGCTGCCGTCTCCCAGAGGAGCAGGGGACGCGGGGCTCCCCACCGGATGGGAATGAGCTGAAGGGAGCCATTCCAGAGAGCCGTGATCCGCCATGATGCCGAAGCCTGCGTCCTCCACCGAAGCGGGAGCGGAGCAGGAGACCACAAATGCCGCCAGCCAGCCAGGAGAACCGCCGCCGGACACCAGAAGACGGGTGGGTGGATAGATTCCTCCACAGGGCTCCCAGCATGTCGTCACATCTCTCAGTTGGTTGAAGACCGAGTGGCAGCGTGTCTGGAGAACCGAACCCCAATTTTCTTTTTTCCTCTCTGTCTACTCTGTCTTTCCTCCTTTTTTCTCCATCTCCTTTTCTATTGGCTCCTTCTCATATAGGTCTCACGGGTGTTGTGGCGCCAAAGGCGCCCTTTTATTAATAAATATTTATTTAAAACATTGTCGGTTCTCCGCCTCTTTCTTTCCGGTGGCCAGGTGGCCGTAAACGTTATTACACTCATATATTAGGGCTAAGCGATTTGGCCTAAAATCAAAATCTCGATTAATTGAACACTTTAACTCAATTATGATTTATGAACGATTATTTTATTTATTTACATTTTTTTGCCTCATAGTTTACTGACAAGTTTTATATGCCGTTTAAAGTCATCTCTGGCACAGCTTCCAATCATCATCAATTTAGTGCAAAGTAAGGCTCAAGAATGAGTCCATCGTCCTACTTGACCAGAGGTCAGATGTGGCAGCAAAGTTAACAGAGCAGGGTCATGTGACATGTAGGGAAAGTAATTGAAAAAAATCCTACTGCAAAAAATTTGATCGATTATAGATTCTGAATGTTTTGATTAGTTTTCGATTAATTTGTCAACTTCGAATTATAGTTTTAGAATTAAGTTTTTGCATTCCATAGCAAACAGTATGTGTGTAACACTTGTTTTTTAAATAAAACTCTAAAATGTAAAGATCTTTAAAAAAAGTTCTAAAAAAACATCCCATAATGTAAATAAGTTGTCATTTAATAAGATAACTTAATTTTGACAAAAATGTCAGAATTGCCTAGCCCTATCATATATATATATATATATAATTTTTTTTTTTTTCATTGATTGGAACAGTTGAGGGCTGCACGGTGGTGCAGTGGGTAGCACGTTTGCCTCACAGCAAGAAGGTTGCTGGTTCAAGCCTCTGCTTGGTCAGTTGGAGTTTCTGTGTGGAGTTTGCATGTTCTCCCCGTGTTCATGTGGGTTTCCTCGGGGTGCTCCAAATAAGTGAATTAGGTTGGCTAAATTGTGTATGTGTGTGAATGATGGATGTAGGGTGTATGGATGTTTCCCAGTTAAGGGTTGCAGCTGGAAGGGCATCCGCTGCCTAAAACATATGCTGGATTAGTTGGTGGTTCATTTCGCTGTGGCGACCACGGATTAATAAAGGGACTAAGTCGAAAAGAAAATGAATGAATAGAACAGTTGATGAAAAGTGCAATCATACAGAAATTTTAATGAATAATTGAACCCATCTTTTTTATTAAATGTCTTGTCATTTTGAGCAATCCATTTAACATGAACACATGAGATGCACTATGTAGAATATAACACTAACTCTTCATAAACACAATAATTCCAATTCCACATAATAATTTCGAACAATGTATTATTTCTAAAGCCACAATTTAGTCATGCATTTCAATATTCTCCACTTGAAATATTGACAAGTATAACATAATGCAATTATAAAAACCATCAGTTCACACAGCCATGTATTCACGTTCCAGCAGGAAATCAGACAATGTGCAGATCTGCTACACCTCAAGCTGCGCTGCTATGAGCATTACTGGAGGGCAGCAATATGGAAAACTGAATTAGAGAAAAAGAGAGAGAGGTAAAGAAGGTCTCTACGCATTCAAATCCTCAAGTTCACCTATTGTCGTCACGTCTAAGACTATAAAAAAGCTGTTCTTTTTAGCGGAGAGACATATGGAAATAAACAAAGAATAAGATCCTGCTCAAACATCCTGTTGATATGAACAAACACCATTTCAGTCCCTCGGAGATGCAGATTGTCAGTGGGCAGGTTTCAAATCTTCCTATAAGCTGAAAATCTGCGCCAAGCACCTGTCCAGATGGATGTGCATATAATTATTACTTTTCACTTTTGTTCACAGACACCATGTAATTAACTTTGCTAATGTTTTTTTTATTATTATTATTATTCTTTTTCCTTTTCACATTTTTGTATCAGTAAAATTAGAAAAATAAGGAGTGGAATAGAGCATTTGAACATTGTCTTTATGGACGACACATGGGAAATGTTTGTGTTTTTGCGTCTGGAGAGCTAATAATCCTAATGATGTCTCTGGTCTTCTCACATCCGTGGGCAAAATACACCCCTGTCATTAGCATACACCCTGTCTCCACTTCTAACAGCAATTCTCAGTGCTCAAGAGCAATTCATATTGATCTGTATTTCTAAATCCTGCTCATAGGGACACCAACACGCCTGCTAACTTTTATAATATTCTTCAACCACAGTCGACTAATTAAAAGTCCAATAGACTATGTAAACAAACTTCATGACAGAATATGCAGGCGTACTTAGTGGCCAGGGTAGGGTTGCACCAGCTGATCGTAAGTTCTTTCTTAAACTGGAATGTCCACACTAGGGGCTTAGTAACTACTAGCTAGTTTGTAACTAAATTTTTTCTCACTTCGGTTGCGCCACATGTTCTTAGGGCAAACCATAGTTAGTAGGTCGTAAGCTCTCCGTAAAGTCATGCGTAGTCGCATTGAATGACATAATATCCAATAAAAAGCATTTATATTGTTAAACTGCTTTAAAATTCTGCAACTAATGTATCTCTATATAACTGTGCTATGAAAATTAAATTATAAATAACATTTTTATAGCACATTAAATTACAGTCTGTCACTAATAACAGACGACGCACACATGTGCATCACGAACCGTGAATGCACGTCCTGATTCTGCAGAGTTCTAAGCGTTCCAGGGTCAACAGTGGTGGAGCTTAAGATACAATAGGTGCGTTCGACTTCATGAAGCGCTGCGCAGATCGATCGAAATCAGTCTTAAATCGCTGCATGCTGGTTAGAAATTTTGTCCGGATTGATGCTGCGCCGACGCCACGTGACTGTCACATGTGGCATCAAAGTACCGCAACAGCGCTCCGAGATCAGACGACTGATTCAGCCTGTGCAGTGTCTGAAGAGCGACTGCATGAGCTCTGATGATGACACCGATATTACATGATTGGCTGAGCTCACTCCATGACAACAACCAATAATTTGGGTTTATTATTGGACAAATTTCGTCTCACAAATTTCTAAACAAACAATTCACTTTTCATACCATCTTTATCTTGTACACATCATGCTTATTAAAGACTACAAATATTTTACTGCAGTATCATCTTTTGTTAAATAATCTGGTTATAAAGGCTAGCTTGTTTGCAGAGGTTTATTTTCAACTTTTTTTATACAGACTTTTTACTGTATTCAGCTCCATGAACGATTTAAATGATTTATTTTAGTAAATAACCTAAATATTAACTCGTCTTACAGACTTGTAATAAAATAATTATCATCATTGACCCTGCCACCCTAAAGGTTTCTTAACAAATTAAGTTAAAGAACTATTTTATTAAATAATTAAATGATTAAATGATTTTTAGGATTATAAAAAATATATATTTTTATTTCCTGTCTAGCCGTTTATACCTGTTATTCCTGGGAAACTTCTACTTAAAATGTACTCATACTCTACTTATACTTCTGTACTTCTACTTATTTTAGGAATGTCCTTTTGTTCAGTCGTTTTGGATTAAAGTGCTTTTTGAAAATGCTTTCATTATCTAAAATAATCGTAATCATTGTTTAAGACTTAATCAAAACAACTTGTTTTGGGTTTTACACTAATATATATTGAAAAGTTTTATATCTATAAATGTAAATAAATAAAAACCCTTTTTAGCATATTCAAACCAGAAGTATTAGCCTAGAGTGATGTTAAACTCCTAGAATTTGTGCTTATTGCTTTTTTATTTAATAGGCCTGTTTTGTTTAATAGGCCTGTTTTGTTTTTATGTTTATATTACACTCTCGTTTCCCCTTATTCCTCTCATGCGTATATTTAATTCATAATTCCCTCATTGTTTAAAAATGAACTATAGTTTGTAGAGACTGTATTCTGTTTCATTTGTAAATCTTTTGTTGTTATATAAAAAAAAATGATGATGACGCCATGTGATCGGTCATCATGACTGCCGCAACTTTGAACCACGAAGTGTCCGGCTTATTAGGTGCGTTCGACATAAAGCACAGCTGCAGCCGGTGATCAACTAGATTGGCCGAGCGCAGGTGGGAGCGGAGTTGAAAACGGAGCCGTCAAGCTGGACACTTCGGGGGCTCAAAGTTGCTGCAGTCATGATGACCGATCACTTGGCGTGATCATTTATTTATTGAAATAACAACAAAAGATTTACAGTACAAATAAAACAAAATACAGTCTCTACAAATTATAGGTTATTTTTAAACATTAAGGGAATTATGAATTAAATTGAAGTAGCCTACATAACAAACGCACGAGACATAAGGGGAAACCAGAGGGCACATAAAAAGGAAATAAATACACACAAATAGGATTATTTTGGATAATGAAAGCATTTTTAAAAAAGCACTTCAATCCAAAAAGATTGAACAAAATGACCAAAATAAATGAGCTACACTTTAAGTAGACATTTCTCAGAAAGAGCAGGTACATCAAGGTACATTTCTGCATAGCTTGACAGGAAATAAAATATTTTAGAATCATATATTTTTATTTTACATATGTTTATATAGCCTAACTTAATTTGCTAAGAAATCGTTAGGATCAATAATTATTTTATTACAAGTCTTTAAGAGTTATTTAAGTTAATATTTAGGTTATTTACTAAAATATATCATTTAAATCGTTTAGCTGAATACAATAGTCTGTATAAAAAAGGCAGAATAAACCTGTGCAAACAATCTAGTCTTTAAAAAAATTATTAAACAAAAGATGATACTGCAGTTAAATATTTGTAGTATTTTATTAAGCATCATGTGTACAAGATAGAGATGGTATGAAAAGTTAATTGTTTGTTTTGAAATTTGTGAGACGGAATTTGTCCAATAATAAACGCGAAACACACTTGGTTGTTGTTGTCGTCATCTTAGCTCCAGCAGGCCCTCTTCAGATGCTGCGTGGCTGAGTCAGTTGTCTGGTCTCGGAGCGCTGTTGCTGTACTTTGATGCCACATGACAGTCACATGATGTCGGCGCAGCATCAATCCGGCCAAAATTTCTAACCGGCATGCGCCGCTTTAAGACAGATTTCGATCGATCTGCGCAGCGCTGCATGAAGTCGAAAGCACCTTTTGTTTCAACCAATTGCTACAATGTTTCAACCAATCAGATGTGCACGCATGCGGTAGCTGGTCACATGAGCGCAAATTTAGGCACCAGCTTTTGAATTCCATCCTGACGGCATCATCGCGACTTGTGAAGGTAAGTTAATTTCTTAAATATTTGCATGTGATTATTCATTACTCAACATAGGATATTGATTGTGATTTCGTGATAGATCCGTTCGGTAAATTCCTCAAATAAGGCATAAATCGTTTGAAACCCTCGTTATCGCAGCCGTGAATACACAGGAAATTAAATGCACACGAAGTTATCAAAACATTAAACTTGAATATTCTTATATCCTACAAAAAAAGAGAAAATAGGAGAATGAAAAACTCAATCATGAAGAAATTCTCGTTTTAACTGATGCATACAAGAAAAACAAAACACTCCTTGAAAGAAAATGAAACTCTTTTCACAAACCGAAGCAAAGCATTCTTAATTATCATCGCGAGTTCCTCAATGCAAACATCTCCCTGGCATCTCTTTTCTACCGTTATACATGGGGAGGCTGTCGTAAATATTTAGTTAGAACGTAGCGTTACGTTTAAACTAAGTTCAGTGATGCATCAAAAAATATTTATTAATGTGTAAGCTGTAACTTAGTGTCCCTTTAAGTCACAATTAGGCTATGTTTTAACATACAGTACAGTGCAACCGGCCCTGGGGTTATACAGGATTCAAAACACAGTATGTCAGATGTGTGAAGTCCAAAGGTTTACAACCCCAAATAAGAAAATGTTGGGACAGTATGGACAACACAAATTTAAAAAAAAGTAAGTAGTGATTTCTAAATTGATTTTGATTTCATTGCAGAGAATACAACAAACATTATTTAATGTGTTCCTCGTGATTGTTATTTAATTTTTTTATAAATTTTTGTTCTTGCAACACATAAAAGAAACTTGGAACAGTAAAGCATTTACCACTTTGTAATGTTTGTTATGTTTCCATTCCTTTTGCCAACACTTAAAAGACATTTAGGGACTGAATACACCAATGATATATGATTAAGTGTTTTGGGTGTAATTTTGTCCCGTTCTTCCTGCAAACAAGTCTTAAGGTGGGCAACAGTATGGGGTCTTCGTTGTTTTTCTTGTGGGCTTCATGATGCTTCACACATTCTCTATTGGATACAGGTCAGGACTGCAGACAGGCCAGTCTAGTATCTGTATCCTCTTCCTCCTTGGCAAGGACAAAGAAGGCAGCATATTGTGCTTCAAAATCTCTGTGTAGTTTTCAGCAATAATGGTGCCATCACAGCCTTTACCAAGGGCACTTACACAGCCCCATACATTGACAGACCCTGGCTTTTGGACTTGTTGATGGGTTTTATTTGCGTTTTCCTTACTGTCCCAACTTTTTCTGATTTTGGGTTGTAGTATTCATATGTATATTATAAAATCTACATTAATTCATATATGTAAAACCTTGCAAATGTAAAACACTGTAAAACAAAAAAAAATACCCACTTTCTTCATCAGTCTCTTCTCCTCAGTTTCAGTATATTATGATTAGTGAAAAAAAAAACATGGTTCATTTGTGGTTATCATGATTTTACAACAAGAAAACACATTTGTTTGGTGTCATTTGTAGTAATTCTTTGGTTTATTTTCTTAAGGAATGTGTTTAGGGTGTGAATATTCATCACTCACTATCCTGCAATTTAGTCCCTGATTTATCAGAGGTCGTCACAGTGGAATGAACTGCCATTTACTCTCACATATGTTTTACACGATGGATGCCCTTCCAGTCGCAACCAAGCACTGGTAAAATATTAATTAAAGACTAAAAAATACTGCTTTATTTCAAGCGCTACTGGCAAACATGAAAAGTGGACTACGGAGAAAAATACTGAAAAAATATTTAACTTTAATTTTGAATCCTGTAGGACAAATATATCAACGTGCAGCACTCCAGCAGATGTCGAGGTGTGTCTTATGCTACGCCATTCTGAGTGAATAATGTGTTTATGTTGTCAATTTCAACTCTGTCATATGGCTAATTAAATTAGACATCTTAATTATCAACACAATCTGTTTATATGTTACAAACCTGCTTTTTAAAGGCCAAAGCTTAGCAGTCATCCTGGTCTTTGTAGCTTTTTGAGCTGGTATACTTAAACGTGTCTTCCCAAGTGGATGCACCTAGCCAGTTCATCTAGTTACCATTTTGGAAATAGTGATGGCTGCTTCATGAAATTTTGAAACCTTTATGCATTTTTTGAATCAGTGGTTTTGGAGCAAATTGGCAGACCTCTGAAGTTGTATTTACATACAGGGAATCTTTTTGATAATTTTGATGATTGAGTTTTAAGTTGGATGGAGCATCTATTTTAAACATGGTGGGCAGAATAATTCTTCAACCGCTTCATCTCTTTGTCTTATTAAATCAGTGCATATTTAGTTTTACAGACAATGAAATTAACATGTATTTGACCCAAAAATTCCAGAACTACTTTCTCTTTTATTCATAGTTGTCAACAAATGGGATGCTACATTTTAATCTTTTTGACAAGAAAACACTTATATTAAACGAGCTTAAAACACAGTGTCATAGTAGGACATTTCCTATAGACCAATTAATTACCATGTTTGTAAACATTTAGAATGCGCGCGCAGGGAGGTGGCAGAAAAAAAATGGGAGCGCTACCATTTACAGAGAGGGAATGACATGCGATGTGGTTCAGAGTTTGTTGTTGTCTTAAAAATAAGTTAGATTAATTACATATTATATATATATTATTTACATAATGCTTTCAGCATAGCTTTCACCCAGTGATAAGCACAGTGATTCTGCAAAATTTTGCTCGTCTGACAGGTCCATTTGCGATAGCTCCCTCCCAATGGATATTGAATAAGACGAAATGACCAAGCATCCAGCCCGAAATATACAATCTCATTGAGGCTCCAAGGGATTTTACAAGAGAGAAGTTAAAGATCTACAAGTGTTTGGATGCCAACAATTGTGTTCTGTGTGGTCATGTACAAGAAATAATGTTCACTAATTACCAGATTCAAAACTATGTAGTGCTAAAAACCGAGGTTCTGCCAAGCCAAAGACAAGAAAAAAAGATGAAGCTAAAGTTATACAAGGCCAGGGTGATCATCAACAGCAAAACTGCATTCTGACAGCGAACTACACTTGTACGCAGGCCCAGGGTATGTGAACTTACACAAGGTAAAGTTGGTTTTATATTCTCACATTCAGACTTTTTCCTTAATATTATCATTTCATAAAAGTATTATTTGCAAACTCTAAATAGCGAAATCATATTAGCAGACAATGACTATCAAAGTACAACATTGTTCACAGTCAAATAAACAGTGTTAATGTTGTTTTCAAGTCACACTTGCAGGTTATTTCAGACCGAATACTCAAAGAGTCGTGGTAAACAATATAGGGAGTGTGTCACAAGTTGTCACTAAATGAATGTGTGAATATAAAACCAACTTTTATAATTTACACTTTCACGTTTATTCTTAGCATTCAGTGTCCGCAGTTTAATTAACCTTATGTAACGGTTTTGCCGAAATCATTGCTGCAATAAAACGAGTAATGTGTATGGTTCAGCATAGCGGGAACTTACCTGAAATAACGTGAGAACTGTAAAGTCCAGCATTTATAATTAGGTCGTCACTTCATTCAGCTCCTTTTTAGCCAAAGACGTCTGCAGTCAGCATTGAAAGCAGTAAAGTTGGCATCCTACCGCAAAACACGACATGTTTGCTATTGCAGCCTGTCTTTTTTTGCAACCGAGGACCGGTGTGACGTCATGTGTGACGTAGGTTGGTAATTCGTCTATAGCACATGAAGGTATATTGTTGGCTTTTTTAAACAAACATCAATATAGTATTGACAATAATATTGTTGTAATAGGCACTAGATTTTGCTTGTTTAGCTCAGATCAGGTTGTATTAAGCTATAGGTTACAATTATAATGGACTCTCAGTAGTGATTATTAACCCACACTGACCTGAGCTAAACTGAACTGAACTTAAACACTGAAAACTGAACTGACACTGTTTCAGTTCACTATAAACTTCCATGTGAAGCTGCTTTGACACAATCTACATTGTATAAGCGCTATACAAATAAAGATGAATTGAATTGAATTGAATGTCCAGTGTTTCATCCAACAAATCAGCATGTTATATGTCAGGAAAAAGGAGTCAATCCACATTTCTCTTTTTTAATGTATTTTTTATTTTGCTGAAATACAAACACAGCAAGATTATTGTGCATAGTAAATTTCAAAATAAATCTCTACATTATAAAGGTACATTTAAAATAAATGTTGTTTTGATTTTTATTTTAATCAAAGGTTCCTGAGAGAAAAGGTTTTATCAGAAATATCAGAAGGTTTTCAGGAGGATAAAGATTGAAGCAGTGATGCTGAAATTTCAGATTTGCATCAGTTATATTCATTTTTTTTTTTACTGTATTTACTCTATTTTGCAAAGTTTTTACTGTTAGTCAAAAAAACGTCACCCCTATTACAGCATCTTCTTTCAAAAGCATAAAAATTATTCTATCTTACCACGTCTAAGCTTGTGAATAGCATTTAATACATGTTTTGTTAGATGTTTAGCAGTTAGCTTAAATAGTTCTGTCTTTTTAATCCTCATCTAATTCATAGCCTCACTTTTTCCCCAATAGTGATTAACCATTTTCTCACATAAGCAGGCATGAGAAACAGTCAATTGTTTATGGGCTTTTGCCAAAAGTGAGCAGCTGGCTGCTTAAAACAGTGTCAGAAACAGACTATGAAGGGCCAACTTACCTCCTCCCGAGGAGTTTATTTTCATGGGGATTTTTTTAGCCATAATATGGATTTTTGATTATATTGTAATTTTTTATTATGCACTTTATTTATTTTTAATCAAATAGTCCTGAACATTGGCTCTGCATTCATCAAGCCTCGTGTCAGAAACAATCTGGGCTAATCCGACAGATATTCACTATCCGCTCCCTCATTCCTCACAATTTTTTATTATATCTGGCTGGCACAGCTCACGAAACAAGATTATGGTCGGATAAGGACCATCTCAGTCTTTTTCTGACACTTTTCTTATGTCCAGTATCTCAGATTGGATAGTATATAATGTATACTCTCTTATTTTTGTTTTTACTGACATTCTTAGCTGTTACTGAGCTTTGTTTTGGTAAAATACCTTTGCATAATGAAAAGTTGTTGATTAAAATCATCCCTAACCTGATTTCACGGAGTAGGACATGTTCCTGAATTAACATGTTGATCAAAGAATAACATTCCAATCAGCCAATCAGAATTAATATGTTAAAAGACATGTTTACCGTTTATGTTAAGTTTAGACTTACAGTTAAGTTTATGGACTTCTAGATGATTGTATTCAACTATTATTCCCCTCTGATTTTAGGAATAATTTACAGTTATGATTGAGTTTAGGGGTTAGGGAATAGGTATGAATTACATTTACGAATACAGATGATGTTTCAGGATCAACATACAGTAGATGTTAATCCAGCATCGCATTGTACTTGGAAACATCAGGGCGTGCTTAAAGAGATATTTCTCACTAAAATCAAAATGTGCTTATTTACAATACTCAGGCCATTAAAGAAGTGATGTTGGTAACACTTTATTTTGATGGTCCATTTGAGTATTAGTAGACTGTCTGCTTAATACCTGCTGATACTGCTCCCTCAACAGACATTTAACTGACTATGGTAACTTTGCAAGTACATGTCAACTTACACTAACCCTAGCCCCTAACCCCATCTAACAGTATATTTATAATCTAATGAGAATTAGTTGACATGTAGATGCAATGCAACTTAAATTCAACAAACGGACCATCAAAATAAAGTGTGACCGTGATGTTTTCTTTTATGAACAAGTTTTTAAATGAAATCGTGGTCCATGGGGATTCGTAAAATGCTAGTGAACTGGTACTAGCACTTATAAGCCAGGAATAGACTTTATTTAAATTAGGCTATTTAAACCTAATAAAAAAATGGCCTCAGAAAAATATATTACTGGTGTGCACCTGGAGAACAAAAATGACACTGATGTATTTTAAGACATCTCACTGCAAGTTATTTTGAGTTGAGACAGCTTAACATGCAATTTAATCTTGACTAGTCTTGTTTGTGAAACCGGGGATAGAGTAAAATATATATATATATACATATGCTGCTTGTGGCAATATCAAAAATGAGTTCACATCTTTATTTTATAGGACAAGCTTTCTAGTTAACTCTAGCAGTAGATTTTACTTCGCACATAACAAAAGTTCAATGAATTCATACAGCATTGTGTTAGAAAGACGGTAACACCATGTCTGGTTATGTTATGTGCCAAAGGCATTTCTCACAAGCACATACGTACCACTGTCAGGGGTGTAAACTGACAGGTTGTCAGAGTGTCCCAATGACTCGCACACCACGTTTAGCTGATAAAGTGTCTGTCACCCGAGACTCACAGGGAAAGTCACAAGACTTTATTAAAATAGGCCGAAAAAAATGAAGCGAGCGAGAGATTTGTGGTGCTGTCGATATGTTGTGTGGGCAGTAAACCACAGAGAGAGAGAGAGGCAAGATTAATTTCTAAATTGAAAGGGATAATATACCAAAAAAACTCTCATTATTTACTCACCATTGTGTTGTTCAGCAACTGCATGCTATAATTTCATTATTTTTGGTGAAGCACAAAAGAATATATTGAAGAACCAATATTGGAGTATAATTTATTTTTAAACAAGATTTTTGTTGCAAATAAATGGTGCTCTTTTGAACTAAACTTTTGTTTTCAAGCAAGAAATCTGTATTTCTAGTTAGTTTAGTTTAGTATAGTTTAAAGCTTTATTCATTTATTTTTCCCCACAGTTACAAGCACTATAGGTGAATTGAATAAACTAAATTTGGCCATAGTGTATGAGTGTGTGAATGTAAGAGTGTATGGGTGTTTTCCAGTACTGAGGGTGGCATGCCAGACTCATGGTGGCAGGCCAGATTGATCGTCCCTATGGCCAGCCCGCCCCTGGCTGGAAGGGCATCCGCCACTGTGGCTGAATGAATAGATGAATGAATAATCCCCTTGGGGCAAACAAAAGCTGAAGAAAAAATAAATAAAAAACCCACAAAAAAATAATAATTTATAATGAATAAAAATAATAATAAAATAATAATAATCCATCACACCCTTACACCTGTAGCGCATGACTTTGGACTGTGTGGTCAACTGGAGCACCCAGAAGAAACCAACGCCAACAGTGGGAGAACATGCAAACTACACACAGACCCAGCCAGTGACATGCTTGCCGTGAGGCAAAAGTGCAAACCACTGAAGTGTGTTTACTTAAGCAATTTGTTTTGCATTGTCCACCAATGGAGGCAGTTTAAAAATAATTATGTCATTTTATTTTCTTATACATTCTTTTCTTTATTTCTCTCACGTTTGCATGACTGTAATTCAAGAAATATTAATGATATCTGAGTATCTTTTTCAATTTTGGTTCTCAATGAATCCTTCATTTGGCACATTTAGACTGTCTACGGTTCATCTTTCATTTCTAGAGATTTTCAAAGGCTTCTTGAGTATTTTTTACACATTCTCAGCTGTTAAAAAGACAACTTTGGGTCATTTTACATACAGCTGATATATATATATATATATATATATATATATATATATATATGTATATGTATGTGTGTGTGTGTGTGTGTTTTAAGATTGAAACTAAATTAATATTTGGGCAGCATGGTGGTTCAGCGGTTAGCACTGTCGCCTCACAGCAAGCAGGTTGCTGGTTTGAGCCCCGGCTGGACCAGTTGGCAATTCTGTGTGGAGTTTGCATGTTCTTCCGGTGTTTACATGAGTTTCCTCCAGGCGCTTTGGTTTCCCCCACAGTCCAAAGTCATGCACTATAGGTCAATTGGATTAACTAAATTGGCCATAATGTATGAATGTGTGTATGAATGCAAGAGTGTAGGGGTGTTTCCCAGTACTGGGTTGCAGCTGGAAGAAAAAAAAATGAATGAATGAATTCTATGTTGTTTTCTTCAGTAAAACAATAGGATATAACTATTTGAGTGCCAAATATTGTTTCTTTTTTCTTATTTTAAAGTCTGCTGTAACTAGCATTTTAGATCATGGTTCCTTAGAAGCTTTTCTTTTGAAATATTAAATGTAAATATATGCCAGAAATATTTGGCTCTTATGTAGTTACATGTGCTCACTGTAGAATGGTGCATATATATTATGCATAAGATACATTTTAACAGCATTCAGTTTTGAGGATGGATACTGTAGGTGTCAGTGTTTTCATTATTTGCTAAACTTTGCTGTAAATAAAAAGCCTGCATACTGAATTAATACAGGTACCAAGAAGGTCGAGGAGCAACAGTCAGTCTTTGGTCTTGCACAGGAGCAGCTGTGAATGCTGGAAAGTCATAAATAGAAATGCAACAATTGTCATCTGCCTCACGTATGTGTTCTGCCTCTAGTATATTCTCTGTTGGAGGTTTACCTATGCCTCGATCCATCAACACAAGCAGAAGAGTTTTGCTCTATTCCTCCTCCTCAGCCGCACAGCATGGAGACCCGGAGAGCTCATGTTCATAGATGTCATTGTCGGCGCATAATGCTGTGCTCCAGTTGTTATGCATGTTGTTGTGTGCCAATTGATTTAATAATTGTGCTATTTGTTGTTGCTTTGCACTACATTGCATTATAATAGGTGTAAGATTTGAGTTTGTTGTATGTTTGAAGAGGCAAACACGACAGCGGTTAATTGCTACTCAGCGTGAATTTCAATCTGGCAGTTTTGAAGTCAACCGCCGGGGACCTGTGGGTCCTGGTGCCACATCTGCTGTGATTCACAAAAGCCAAACTATTCTTTTTCAGACTGTTGTTTCTCCATACGGATGAGTGACTCTGTCTTCTGTGCTCAGTGTAAAGGAAAAACAGAACGCATTTACAGTGCAGAGTATAAATGAATACACAACCTTCAAACGTGTATGTTTTTATCCAGTTCTCTGTGAATATAGACAATATATTTTAGTGCATTTAAACTGTATTAAACTGGTTTTATTGTTTAACATATGAGTGTGGTCACCTAACATCTTTTGTAATTGAAATATAATACATTTAAATTGAAATGAGGTAATGATTTATGAAAATTACAAACTTGAAATTTTCAACTAAATCTAACATTTGGACTATAAATACGTAGAATTAATAATAAGAACGTTGGATTGATAAGCTGAACTATATAATGACAGAATGAATGAAAGAACTATAGAACGATTAATAAAGTGAAAGAATGATAAAAAGAATGATCCAATGACAGATAGAATGAAAATAATTGTATAATATACAATATAATGTATATATATATA
>CAIGQZ010000217.1:8762580-8784484 GCA_903798205.1 Danio tinwini | reverse complement strand
TTATTATTATTATTATTATTATTATTATTATTATTATTATTATTATTGTTATTATTATTATTATTATTATTATTATTATTATTATTATTATTAAATAACATTACATTATCATTATAATATTATATTTTATTATATATAAAATAATATTTAATTACCTTAAAATTGTATTTGGAACTCTCACCATACAAAATATGGTAGAAAACAATGTTATTTTAGTTTAGTTTATAGGTAAAATGTATACTTCTATATATTTATTGGGGGCCTTCAGATTTCCTGGGCGCTAATCGGCTGCTTACCTCACTTATTGGTTAAATCAACCCCTGGACAAGAGAGCAGCAGCTCAATTGCATTTAAAGAGATACACACAAAAACATAAGGACTGTATCATCAACAGAAGTCTGTGATTTAAGTGTATAATTTGAACAACTTTTTGCTTCATAAGACATGCAATAACCTCCTGGCTGCATATAGGTTAGTTTGGCAATTTATGCACTTTTAAAAGTGCATTAATAAAAGTCACTGTCTAACATCATTATACAGAATGGGAGAGCCAAAATATACTGTAAAACTATTTATAAAGCGTTTGTCTGACAGAAAAAAAGGTTTGAGGGTGAGTAAATTATGGGGTAATTTTCATTTTTGGGTGAACTATTCCTATAAGGTTGAAAACTTAAATAGTGCTGCTTTAAAATGTGGGATAAATATAACCCTTGAAGTATAAATCAAGGGTTCTTAATTCTGGTCCAGTGGACCCATTGCTTTGCATATTGCCTATAACAGAGGCTCATGGGAAAATGTGCCCTGGGTTACATTTTTGAGAACTGACAAATATGTACTCACTGGTATATATGCACTGTAAAAAAATCCATAATTTTACGGTTTGTTCCGGCACCACAGCTGTCGGAAATAAACCATAAAATTACGGATTTTTTTACAGTGTGGTTGCAGTTTGTGCGTACCTCTGACTGCTTACCTCCAGATGGTTGACTTTTCCAACATGACTACAATAGTTTGCTCAACAGCGCACTGCCATTGGTGCCAGACTTGGGACACAAAGCAAGTTTAAGTTCGGCAAAGGAAGGTTCCAGAAACCAGAAAAAAATAAAACCAGTAAAAATGCAACCTATAGAAGCAGTGTGGGATCACAGTACACACACATGACCTGCAATGACTTTTCTATTGCAGTTTGCTTTTGAAAACACTATTGGTTCCAATCAGCTTGGGATTCAGGACATTGATATATCCAGAAATGTACACAGCGGCCCCTGGTGTGTTTACGAGAAACGTATAAGAAAACGCCCCAGTAACGTATTTGACATTATCAAAAATGTACACGGCGCCCTCTGGTGGATTTGTAAAAATCAAAAACTGCAAGACAACATAGTCCAGGGTACATATTTGTCGATTCTCCAAAATATAGCACGTCTTTCTTTCTTACTTGACAGACCCATTTGAGATGCATCAGCTAATTAGGAAAAAGCTCTGTTATCTAAACTGAGACATGCAAACTATGCAGAACAGGGGGTCCCAAGAACCAAGACCAAGAAGAACTTGGCATAATAAATAATCTGTGAGGTCTTTACAGACACAATCAGGGGACACCACCAAGGACTTGTTTTATTTATTTAATTATTTTTAAAAAGCATAAGAGGACTATTTTAAAATGTAGAAAGCAAACTTTCATTCTTCTATTATTTCTTGTAAGGCTTGTGTGTAAGTTTCAGTTGGAAACGCAGCAGGAGTTATCTCTCTTGCTGAGTTGCACAGTTAGAGTTTGTCACGATACAAGTGAAAAAGTCAAGGCTCCTGACTTTTGAATAGAAAGAAGCAACAACACAGAGGCTCAGCTTTTCTGCAAGCGTGTCACCATGACCAGGAGCTGCAGATGCCTGAGGGGGTTTATACTTTACATAAAATTCACTGCTGCAAGTCGGAAACACTGCAAATTGGCCTCCCTATCTTCATCACTCTCTTTATATTCTCATACCTTAAGTGGCGTATTTCAATTCCCAGAGCTACTATAACCCTGTTTAAACTCATTGATTACAATTAGCCAGCATTTGCAGAGAAGCGGCTGGTTGAGAAGTAAAAAAAAAAGCTCCAATCTGCTTTCTGTGAAGTCTCTTTATAGCTAGAAAGTGTCAGATGTTGACTGAAATGCTTTCCTGAAGGGAAAGACTGCTGGGTAAGATGTATCATAGTCCTCCCGCTGGCACACATCTCAGCTTATGAAAATACTGAGAGATATGAAATCTGGTAAATTGATGTTTACACCAGCCATTTCCCTATATTTAGCTTCGGCTTCGAAAAGACTGGTCTGGTTTACAAGAAATTTTATGTCAATCAAATTATTGCTTGTCAGTTTACCAAGTAATTTCACAATGAATATCTGGTTTCATTTGGAAATGCATTACGTTTTATAAAAATAAAATTGGATGGAAAACAGCAATTCAAGACTTTAATAGTGAAGGAAACTGTTTTCCAATCAGAGTCAGGTTTATCTGAAAGCCATTATAATCATTTTAATTATGCACAGTGAACGGTTGTGCAAAAAACCACAGAATATTAGCTAAATTTCTGTGTTCGTAATTTATATTCACCCAAAAGTAATAATTATCACTAATTTCAAAGAGAATGAGCATAAAATAACACAAGCTGAATGTATTTTTGTTCAGCTAGACTAGAGGATATCCGGTTTACTGGCTACAAAGTGCCTCGAAAAACAAAACAAATCAGGGAATATTCTTGGCAGGACCAAGATGAATAAATCATAATCATTAATTTGCATTTTGCACGACTTCTTTAAATGCATGACTTCCCCATGCGTTTGAAAGAATAAAAGCAGGGGTGGTCCTGTGTGAATATAGAGAGCAACATATGTTCGATTTGATCTCACCTTCTTCAGATTCGCTCAGAGACAAATGAATCTCAACAGCATTTGTTGGAGGATCCGATGCATAAAGAAGCATCATCAAAAAAATATGAGCATAAAGCTGGTGTCGGTGCCCTGATATAGAGAGATAATCAGTTTTCTGGAGCATTGGTATCCAGGGAAGGATCAGAATGAAATATGAAATGAAACCCATCGTTGTTGGCCTGAATGTAAACTCAATCAAATATTCATGACAGATGAAAGATCACCACTGTAAAGACTTCAAAACGGCTCTTTAGTGGAGGCATGCATGAAATCACCTTTTCATTAAACCATACTGCATTTTAACAGGTGAAATTGGAGAGCAGTGCATATATTCTGGGAGCGGGAAAGAAAAGGGTCAAATATTGTAAGGATAAATTTAGGCTTTTTGGACTGACGTCCGTGGAGGTATATGTGTCAAAATAAGATTTGTCACCAAAACTCATTACATTTGCTGAAACACTGAGAAATTTTTGGGCAAATAAAGACTAAAAATCACCTAGAAGTAGATGAAAATATCCCCAACAGCACACAAGAGTTAACTTGTACCCTTAACCCTTTAAGTTAACTTAACCCTTGTACACTGTTCAAATTGACCACCCTTTTGTTATGTTTATTAAACTGAATTAAACTGCTGTAAAAATTAATCAGATTATTATTTATTTTATTTTTTGTGCATAAATCTGTTAATCAACCTCAGTCCTGATTAAAACTGCTAAATATTTTAAATATCTTACAGGATTTTAACTCTTTAATTGCCAAGTTCTCAAATGATGTCACTGATTTGGTGAAAAACACACACAACATGACGTATTTTCTATATAAAAAGTAATTGTGGGTTGGATTTTTTTTACCTTTTATCACAGTCTTTGATATGTGAACAATTAGTAACAACATTGGCTTTGATCCATTGTTTGATTTTCATTTCATCTCCCTAATTTACTGTTGGTGGCTGTTTTTGCCCATTGACTTCCATTATATCCACGTTTGATGGTTTGTTTTTGTTTACTCCATGTAGTTATGAGAGCTGAGATATTTTGATTTTCTCAGACACATCAAGGTAAGTGCGCAAAGGTCACTCTCACACACTCACAGACATGCACAGAGACAAACACTTTAATTTGCTGTTAAATCCTGAAACTAAGCTTCTCTAGAGGGTTAATGGTGCCAACTGATGACCAACAGTAAAAATTCTACCTCTTCCCAACAGGAAAAACCACCCCCCAAAAAAATTCATGATTATATGGTGTCATGGTTTTGCAGTAAAAAAATGGTAATAATAAAAGTCAATGGGGCAAAAACAGCCCCAAAGATAAATTAGGGAGAAAAAATGAAAATCAATCAAAAAACAATGCATCAAAGGCAATGTTGTTTCACATGTCCAAGACTTTGATAAAAGGTAAAAAAAAATTCCAGCCCACAATTACTTTTTATATTGAAAATACGTCATTTTGTGTTTTTTTCACCTAGTCAGTGACATCATTAATGAATTTGGTAATTAAAGAGTTAAAATCCTGTATTTTTCTAAACAATTAAATAGTTTTGATCAGGAAAGAAAGGGTTGATTAACAGATTTATTTAAAAAATAAAATAAAATTTTTGCATAAATCTTTTAATCAACCTCAGCCCTGATCAAAACTACTAAATGTTTTAAAAAAGTAAAGATTTTAACTTTTTAATTGCCAAGTTCACAAATTATGTCACTGATTTGATGGGAAAAAAACACACAAAATGACAAATTTTCTATATAAAAAGTGTGGACTGGATTTTTTTTACGTTTTATCAGTCGAACGATTAGTAACAACATTGGCTTTGATACATTGTTAGATTTTCCTTTTATTCTCCCTAATTTACTGTTAGTGGCTCTTTTTGCCCCATTGACTTCCATTATAACCACATTTTGCCAACTGATGATCAACGGTAAACATTTTACCTCTTCTCAACAGGGAAAAATACCAACAACCATCAAAAATCCATGATTATATGGTGTCATGGTTTTGCAGTCCAAAAATTGTTATAATGAAAGTCAATGGGGCAAACACAGCCCCAACAGTAAATTAATCAATCAATCAAAAACAATGCATCAAAGGCAATGTTGTTTTACATGTCCAAGACTTTGATAAAAGCTTAAAAAATCCAGTCCACAATTACTTTTTATATTGAAAATATTTCATTTTGTGTGTGTTTAATTTGTAATTAAAGAGTTAAAATCCTGTATTTTTCTAAACAATTTAGTAGTTTTGATCAGGACTGAGGTTGATTAACAGATTTATCCAAAAACGAATGAAAATATTTTTGAATCTGATGCAGTTTTACAGCAGTTTAATTGAGTGGATGTTTTCATACCTAACATAACAAAAGGGTAGTAAATTTGCCCACAGCGTATCGTAAATTCTTTACACATTTCAAAGCATTTTTCCAAAATATGTGTCAAAATAAGATTTGTCACCAAAAAATCATTCCACTAGCTCAAACACAGAAAAAGTTATGGTGAAATTAAGACTCAAAATCACCCTGGAGTGGATGAAAACATCCCCAACAGCACATAAGAGTTAAATGTCTGGCCATGTGCATCACTTTAGTTACTTACATTCTCTATATAAGGGTTTTTCGCACCATCCTTCAAACTTTTCTTCCCTCTTCATGAAACATCTGCTTCTCTACAGGTGTGCTTTTGCTATATCCTTAAGCTATGCCAAGCGTGCCATTCTCAAATCCAGCTGAAACACAATAAACACCTTTTATACAGACACAAACTGCAGACCTCTCACTTGACAGCTGCACATACAGTACTGTATACATATGCAAACATCTGTGTCGCTATTCAAAGAAACCTTGCAATATAAAGCAGACTTTGAACTGAATTGAATTGAACTTTCTAATTTTATTTTTTTTTGTATATAAGATGTGATATATTTACGATTGGAGGCATAGTGGCTCAGTGGTTAGCACTGTCACCTCACAGCAATATGGTCACTGGTTCAAGTCCCGGCTGGGCCAGTTAACAATTCTGTGTGGAGTTTGCATGTTCTCCCCATGTTGGCGTGAGTTTCCTCTGGGTGCTCCGGTTTCCCCCACAGTCCAAAGACATGCGGTATAGGTAAATAGGATGAACTAAATTGGCCAGTGTGAGTGTATGGGTGTTTCTCAGTACTGAGTTGCGGCTGGAGCGGCATCCGCTGCGTAAAACATATGCTATAATAGTTCCAGCACAGTGGAATGAACCACCATGCTGAAAGAAAATGAACAAATGAATGAATTTAAACTAACATATTATTTTGTACATTACTAAATTAAATTTTTAATTTAACAAAATAAAATAAATACAGCCCAAATAATTGTTTTCAATCTCTATACCTTTAAAACATTTAGTAAATCCAATTAATCTTTTTTTCAGTGAAGAGTTTGCAGGGTTTGTTTGAAAATATGCTTTAATTTTGCTATTTTCAATATAATGTAGAAAATGTAGCCCTTTATACATTTCTGGAGATTGCGAATTATGTAGCCAGAGGTACGTATGGCTGCATTTTATCTTTAAACTGAATGCTGCAGAGCGATATGATTCCATTCCATTTAGCGCTAGCAGCTCACCGCTTACCTCCATATGGATGCCGTTCGAAGAGTCCGAGTCCTGTGAAGAATGGTTCCAGAAAGCAGGTAAAACAAAATCAAAAGCCAAAAAATTAAATAAACAAGAAAATAATAGGGTGAAAATGTGGTAAAAAATCAGGCTGTTGGTTGGGTTTAGGGAAGCAGGTGGGCGAGTCAATCGGTGCTTTAGAAAACACTATTGGTTGGGTTTGGGGAAGGGGGTGGGTGGGGGTATTGGTCAGTCAGTCATTCAGTCAGTTGACAGTGGCATCTGGTGGATTTTTGTGAAAACAGCAGGCATGAATGGCACTCGTCAGAGAAATTTGAGAACTCAAAAAGCGTAGACAGCGGCTGGGGTTGGGGGGGGGGGTTACGATGATTCTAAGAGCCCATGCCGTTTCGAGGCCCCCAGAGATACTATTCGAGGTAAAACGCAGCCCACGCCACCCCCCCCTTCACTTTTGTAATCACCCCCACCCCGCTCTTCATATTCATCCGCAACAACCCCCTCCCTTCATTTTCGTAATCCTCCTGCCCCCCTTCACTTCAATTTCGTCCACAACACCCCATCACACTTTCGTCTGTGAAAACACCCATCAGCATCCCCTGCGCCTTACCTTGGCCCCCGCTTTTCACTTATGTCCGTGACACCAACACCAAACTCCCCTCTTCATTTTCGTCCAGGACAATTTTCGTAATCCCCCCTGCCCCACTTCACTTCATTTTCATCAGCGACACCCACCCACCCAACACTCACCCCTTGGCACTTCTATCCCCCCACCCCCCATGCTTTTGTCCACGTACCCCGCACCCCCGCTTTTCTCTTTTGTCTGCAACACCTACACCAAACCCCCCTCCCTCTTCACTTTCATCTGCAACACCCTCAAAATGTTTTCATAAGGCCCGTACCAGCCAATGGCGCCCCTGTCTGGTGGATTTGCAAAAAAAAAAATGCAAAAAAAAAAAAAAAGTACCTCCTGGGACGTATTTGGAGCTTTCCAGAAATGTATATGGGGTACAAAGTCAGATAAGCCTGGATTGGCTATTTGGAATGGATTGGGTCTGATCTTTAATGTACATTTTGAGCTGCTTATTGTGAGCTAGCTGAAATTTGTAAGTCCAGTAGTTCAAAAGAATAGCACACCTTTTCTCTATAAGATGATTCAAGCTTAAAAACGTTTGCTTTCTATTAAAGATTTGCTCAAAAAGTAATGTCCGCCTTTAGCTAGCACTTCTTATACGTTTAATTTACACTCAAAGCCTTCTAATTTGCATAATAAACACACTGTTCTGCTTACCGCCATTAATTCTGCAGTTTCGGAAATGAGAAAAAGCTTGTTTGGAAGGACTAATTAACCTTTTAGGTTGTGTTTTCATAGACTGGTGGATCAACAGCTTTTTTTAAGAAGGAAAAAAAACATCCTTTTTATTTTTCTTTCTCTTGACATTTATGCCTCGGCCATATTGGTCCCCTGCTGAGAACATCTTTGGCTTCTCTAATGATTATTAATTATGCACTTAGTATCTGAATGCATAAGCAGGCCGCCGTGTGTGTCGCTTCTATAGGACAGAGTTAATTACTGCTTTTGATGTCATTTTGATGCTCTTCAGACATGGGACACGTTTTAATGGCCGTCATAGAGAAGCTTTTTTTGTAAATATGTGGAGCACTGTTTATCCTATTTACACCATTTTCTACAACATCTGCGCTTCCCCTAATGGAAGCATCTGTCTTTGCTTTATTGGATTCTGAGCTCGCCGTGATAAATTGCAGACATGATGTATTGTCTTCACGTAGAGTCACTTTTTGCTGGGTGGTTTTTGTGATGGCTACACCTGCGGAGTGTTTGTGTTCTGAACATTTGCCCTGAAGTGTATTGTGCAGTCTTCGGGCTACAGCTTTCAGGGATGGCAAATGGCTGTGAAACTTAAAATTCAAAGGTGGAGTTGTGCTGAGCAGGGACAGAGGGTCTCTCCTCAAGCGTCATCCACACAGTTCCTTATATGTATATATATATATATATATATATATATATATATATATTTATTTATTTTATTTATTTTTATTTTTTTTGCCCCAAGTAGTCTTAACATGAAACACTTTTTTTGTGGAATGAGTGAAATGGAAGCTCTAATACCCACCTATCTGCAACCCTGCAGATGTTGTTAAATTCACTTTAAAAGTTTCTACACTCTCACTGTCACTGGTGTGGTACCTTTTCAAAGGATACAATTTTGTTCCTTAAATGTACCTTAAAAGTACAATGTTGTACCTTTTAGGGTCCGCTTTTGTATCTTGATAGTACTAGTGTATGAGCTACACATGTGTACTTTTTAGGTATTAATTTGTACCTTTAAGGTACATATGTGCCTCTGTAAGGTAGAAAAGTGTACCTTGAGACACAAAGAGGAGTTGACCGTGATGACGGGGGTCGAGTCCGGACAAGAATAGTTCCAGAAAGCAGGTAAAACAAAAGGCAAAAAATAAAATTAACAAGTAAATAACAGGCTGAGAACATGATAAGATCTGAAAATGTGGTAAAACGTGGTCAGGCAATCCCAAGAGATTTTCTTATTCTGGATTGTTTTTGAAAACACTTGGGCTTAGGGAGGGGGGTGGGTGGGGGTTATCAGTCGGTCAGTTGGTGAGTCAGTCGACAGCGGCCTCTGGTGGATTTACACGAGAAGAGCAAGCAAACCAGGAACAGCAAACTACTGATGGCCAATCAAGAACGAATCATTTATTTTAACTAGATATTAATCAGGTTGAACCAGTTCACCAAATCAAACTGAATCATTTAAAGCAGTTCGCTTCTTCAGTAAACACTTAAGTCCACAAACTGTGAATTATTCGCAAATAAGATTTCCCAAAGATGAGTTGTGGCTAGAAGGGAATCCGTTGCGTAAAACAAATACTAGATAAATTGGTGGTTCATTCCGCTGTGGCGACCCCAGATTAATAAAGGGACTAAGCCAAAAAGAAAATGAATGACTGAATGTTTTATGTGATATTTTAACTCGATCTCACGGCAATTTGTAACTGTTACGACTTTAAAGTTTAGTTCTAGGAGTTAAGGAGGTAACATTTTGATGCGACTCATTTTGTAAAGTTGGTGGCAAAATTGCAAAACAACAACCAAATAATGCAAAAATAAGTGAATTTATTTACAAAAGTGAAAAGTCAAAACATTGAAAATAATATATACGAGTTGAAATATGGTGACGCTGTGACGCGGTAGTTAGTGCTGTCACCTCACAACAAGAAGGTCGGTGGTTCGAGCCTCGGCTGGGTCAGTTGGCATTTCTGTGTGGAGTTTGCAGGTTCTCCCCTCGTTCGCATGGGTTTTCTCTGGGTGCTTCGGTTTCCCCCACAATGTCAGTATGACATGCGGTATAAGTGAATTGAGTAAGCTAAAATTGTCCGTAGTGTATGTGTGTGAATGAGTATGGATGGGTGTTTCTCAGTGATGGGTTGCAGCTGGAAGGGCATCCGCTGCATAAACATATGCTGGATAAGTTGGCGGTTCATTTCGCTGTGGTGACCCCAGATTAATAAAGGGACTAAGCCAAAAAGAAAATAAATGAATGAATAAAGTTGAAATATCTCACAAAATAAAAATAAATCAATTGATGTATGTTATTAAAGTTGGGAAAATAGGATTTTAAACGGCACCAAATAAAAGAAATCAATATAACAAAAACCCCAAACTAGCTGAAAATTACCTTCTAAACCAGTGGTCCTTAAACACCGGGTCACGGACCGGCAACGGTCAATTGTTACCGAACCACACAAGAAATCATTATTATTTCTGTTTTATTTATCGTCTGAGTCGGAACGATTTTTTATTTAGAAAATTACCATATTCTGTTGCTTACATCTCGGTCACTTGAGCACGCAAATTTAACCCACAAGCAGCAAATGAGTAAGAAACAGATGTCTTTAGAAAGATTCTTTGCTAAGGGGAAAAGGCCCAGTGAAGGACCCACAATCTGCAACCCATTTGTCAACAAATCAGCTGAATCCAGCATGGCTGTGCAAGAAGATCAACTGCTGGAGATCACAAATGACTGCAGCCTTTTAGGGGCCCTTCGCATATTGCGCCTTTTCTAGAGTTCACGCATCTTTTCTAGAGTTCACGCAAATTCTTTATATCCAATGGAAAAGCATGAACACACCCTGTTAAATAAATGCTGGGAGTGCACCGTGCGTCATGTGACAAGAGCTTGTATGGAATATACGCATTTCGGTAAGACAAATAATCTCAGACAAACACAGAACACCCAAACACTGCAGCACTTTGTCATTTTCTCCATAAATAAATCTTGTATCAGAGTGACAGCATTGTTTTGTCAGCTTGTCATCCTCTGAGAAAATGACTGATGGTCGCCTAGCAACCTGCGAACCACTGCACCCCTCTGCGATAAAATTGTCAAGCATTGACCGGTCCACCGTGATAAAAATGTTGGGGACCACTGCACTAAACTAACTAATAGATAATAAACCAACAAAACATCTTCAGCATTTGTACACCATATCTAAACTACATTTCAAACTAAAATATGTATAAAAACTGGTATGTTTAGACAATGGCGTTTTCTGCGTGTTGTGAGGTGTAAACAAACTCCTCGATTTCCAGGTGAATTTGGAAACCAATGGTCAGGAATTCATTCATTCATTCATTTTCTTTTCGGCTTAGTCCCTTTATTAATCTGGGGTCGCCACAGCGGAATGAACCGCCAACCTATCCGAAAATGCAGGCCATTTCTGAGCCTCTGTTGAATGTATTGTATTGGACCTATCCAGCCCAATTTTATGCAGCAGATGCCCTTCCAGCCTCCACCCATCTCTGGGAAGCATCCACACACACTCATTCACACTCACACACTACAAACAATTTAGCCTACCAAATTCACCTGTACCGCATGTCTTTGGACTGTGGGGGGAAACCGGAGCACCCAGAGGAAACCCACGCGTACGCAGGGAGAACATGCAAACTCCACACAGAAACGCCAACTGACCCAGCCGAGGCTCGAACCAGCGTCCTTCTTGCTGTGAGGCGACAGCACTACCTACTTATCGTGAATTAAGTACTTCCAAAACGGTAACAACATATCAAAACTGAAACAAGAACAAAAATTAAACTCTAAAGTCACACTAACATAATATCACACAACACAAGCCAAAACACATAAACAGGGCAAAGACGCAAGCAAGAGAACAAGCTTCCCTGCTCACGTCCCTTTAAACTTTGGGCTTCCTTTCTGATTGGCAGCGAAGGTGATGACGTCATTGAGAGTAATGAAGATTGACGTCTTCACAGACGAATGGAAAACTGGAGCGGACGATCCTAAGAAAATTGACAGATCAAGAGAGAGAGAGTGAGAGAGAGCAAGAAAAACACACAGGCACATACAGTACATAGGGCCGTAACAGTAACGTTTTGATTTAATGACAGATCCGTATGAATTCGTACAATCTCATTTGTACAATACAGTATAATTTGCTCATCCTGCAATGATGGTTGCGTTCAGGGCTTGACAATAACTTTTTTGATCACCAGCCACTGTGGCTAGTAGTTTTCCAACATTACTAGCCACTCGCCATTTTCACTAGCCACAAATTTGTTGTTGGGAAAATTTTTCATGCGTAAATTTGTTTTGGGCTTGCTAAAATTATTTGACATAGACTTTGTGTTATGTCCACATGCCTACTCATTTATTTCACTTGTTTTGTGTATGAACTTGCTTAATGTGTATGAGCAAATGGGCTGTGGTTTCATAGTGTCCCAGTGAAGTTTGTTTTAATTTCACAGGACTTTTCAGGGCTCAACACTATTTATCTCTGACCACACCAAAAGTAAATAAATAATTATTTATTAGCCGCAAATGTTAAATAATATGTCAAAACATAGCTGTGTACATGCTCTTTTTATTCAACAAAACCTTTCTTAAAAAAATAGTTATTGCCATGTATCTAAAACTATGCACACTAGTCTGTCCAGGCTAAAGGTCTCTCAGGTCATTAGTTAACTACACATACATGGGGAGTTAATCTCCTATCAAAGCAATGTTTTTGTAAAAGGGATAATTAACCCATATTAACAAAAATAAACATAAGCAAAAGAAAGCAGGTGAAAAGCATACCATGTGTGATAATGGAAGGATGATCACACTTACACGGGTAACATTAGGCCCATAATCTGTTCTGTTCAAAGAATAGTTAAAACAAAACCGGCAACCGCTACTGCTTACAAAGACTTGAGCTTTTGGAAGGCGCACGATTTTGGGTGCACAAGCATCACTTTTTTATCCAGTCTATTTCAAAGACAACCGATCGCAGCAGTTGCGTTTCCAGGCACGGTTGATTCGTGCTAGGAAACAGGAGCCTGCAAGCTTATATATAATGTATGTATATGTATAAATATATGTATGTATGTGGATGTATATGTATGTATTTATGTGTATATATTTGTTTTGCTCTTAATGCTACATATGCTGTATGCTGCCCATACCGTTTGTTTATTTATTTCCTCTGTAAAGCACTTTGTGCGCATGAGTTATTATCCTCTCATTCGGTATTCACCTGCTTTCTTTTGCTCACGCGAATGCAATTTTTGTTGGTCATGCTGCTTCTCAATTCTAAGATGACATTTGCACGCGTAATGGGAAATCTTTATTGTTAAACCCTGCTATTAAAAAAACTATCGTTTAAAAATGATCTTCAACCAGCCAAAGTGGCTAGTGAGAGTGTCTGTCTAACCCACCACAGCTGAAATCTACCCACATTTGGCGGGTTGGCGGGTGTTATTGTACAGCCCTGGTTGCGTTTAGGGGTGGTGTGTGTTGCCATGTCTTCTTTTGTCTTCTCTCTGCACTATAGGTGAATTGAATGAACTAAATTGGCCGTAGTGTATGAGTGTGTGAATGTTAGTGTATGGGTGTTTCCCAATACTAGGTTGCGGCTGAAAGGGCATCTGCTGCATAAAACATATGCTGGATAAGTTGGTGGTTCATTCCTCTGAGATGACCCCTGATAAATAAAGAACAAAGCTGAAGGAAAATGAATGAATGAATTGTAGCATGTTTGAAAACGGCATAACCTTTCGCTGTCCGAAAATGCAGGCCATTTTTGAGCCTCTGTTGAGTGTATTGTATTGGAAATGTGATCCTCTGTGATTGACTCAAGGAAGCTGTTTTTGTGCGCTGGCCGAACTGATTAGTTTCAAATGTCTACAGGCAGTCAGCGATGCACAAGAGAGAGTAAGAGTGAAGGACAGAGTGAACAAGGAAAGACAAGATCTAAAGAGAAGAGAAGCGCAGAGGCAGATAAATAATTACATAACCCAGTGTCCATACATCCAGATAAATAATGCTGTACCATCCACAAGGTCGAGTCAGGGCAAACTTTAGCAACACTCTTCGGGCTGAACCACGAAAAACATCATTTATTTTGTACAGTCTTGTTATTTATTTCAATGATATGCTTACTAATGCAGAGCAGTGCATTGTGCATTGTGCATTGGCTTCCTGATTGGATACTTCTTATGAATCAGACTCTGGTGTAAATGCTGCTCATGCAAAACTTGAGTTTAGGGATCAGATGTTATAAAACATGAACTAGATTTATACATTTTCTGAATTTTGACATTGGATAATGTAAAAGTCTATGTCGCTAATGCTGTTATCAGTGTTAGCAATTAACTGTTTACTGTTTACCTATTTTGCATTATAAATGGTCATATTTTGGTTTTGGTGGTCTCCAACAAGAGGCTGATATGCATCCAAGGTCAAAAACTCTTTCATGGTCTTATAATATGCATTTAGTTTTACCTAATTATCTCAGCGACTCCCATATGATTCGTTCAGCGATTCATTTGTTCCCAAACCCCTCCTTAGCGCAAAGCAAATCTATGCTGATTGGACCGATGACAGCCTGTTGTGATTGGTTGAATGTGTTCAGCACGAGATGGAGAAAAATGCCCACCACGGCTATGAAGTAGCACAGAGTATATGTGAGAGCCTAATGCAGTTAAACACCAGCATATTACACTCTCAGAAATAAAGGTACAAGAGCTGTCACTGAGGTGGTACTTTTTCAAAAGGTACACATTTGTACTTGAAGGGTCCATATTGGTACCTCAAAAGTACATTTTAGTACCTAAGAAACATTTTTGTACTTTTTAGGTACCAATATGTACCCTTGAGGTATTCATATGGACCTTTTAGGTACAAATTTGTACCTTTTGAAAAGGTACCACCACAGTGACAGCTCTCGTACCTTTATAAAAAGTGGCCACGCCCTTAATTATGCAGACTTAATATAACCTAATATAAAGGAAATGGATGAGTTATAAAAAAAAATAACCTCTCTCACAGTTGCCATGAAGGGTAATATTAGCTATATGAACCAAATCATTCTTTGTACCAGGCTGTAAACACTTTTATTCTGCTGTAAAGTTGGCCATTTTAACAGTTGGCTCAATAGAAATTTGCTCTATTATGGAGCCAGGTCCAGCAGAATTTCAATGCAGTTTCAGGTACTTCTGTATTTGCTTTATGGGGGAAAGCAGGAGGTTGCCGCTTGGTTTGCATCAATGAATTTATATTAAGAACAATATAAAAGTTTGTTGTCTTGTGATTTTTTTAAGTAAATGATAATAATGGTAAAAATAATAATAATAATAAGTTGGCGGTTCATTCCGCTGTGGCCACCCCTGATTAATAAAGGAGCTTGAAGGAAATTAACAAATTAATTAATTATGCTTGGGTGGTTGCTATGCAGTTAACAATGCGTTCATAATTAAATCCTTTGATGTTTACAATGGTTGCTAGGCTGTTGTTAAGCGGTTTGTTAAAAATGTGTTCATTATTAATCACTTTGAAGTTCAGAATGGTTTCCATGATGTTGCTATGCAGTTAACAGTGCATTCATAATTCATTCCTTTGATGTTCAGGGTGTTACTTTGCAGATAACAATGTGTTCATCATTAATCGCTATAGGGTGGTTTCTAGGGTGTTGCTATGCATTTGTCATTGTTCACTTTTTCCCTTTTTTGTAGCTTATGTGTTCTGATGGTCACTTCCCCAGTTTAGACTTTCAGTGTAAGTCTATGTTATTTCCCCCCTTTTGTTTTACTGTCTATATTATACACATCCTGCATGTGCTACGTGTAAGTGGTGCGTCTATCTATTTTGGTCCCTATTTTAACATTTTACAGCAGTCACACTGTCCACACGAGCAGCATCCCAGAAGCGCCAGTGTGAGCAGAATATCACTCAGCCTATTTTCTGCTGCATGCCAGACAGAGAAAATCAGAGAACATGTTGAATGTGAAGTATAAACCTGTTTTATCAAGCCACATGCAGAGACAGACTCCCTAACATTTGTTCATTTATAAAACATGAATTCAGATTCCAGCAGTTTATTGAAGTTAAACAGCACATATGACTGTCTTACTAATTTGAAATTGTAATTATTTATTTATATTTTTACATATGTATTTATTTATTTATAATTAAACCTGTCGAAAGACAAATTGAGGTCATGTTTACATCTGTTATTGAGCTTTAAATACAAGTGTAAATGGGATGTAAAATTTTTTAAAGGGTTAGTTGACCCAGAAAAGAAAATTGCATTATCATTTACTCTCTCATTTGGTTTTAAAGACTTTCTGTCTTTTGTTGAACACAAAAGAAGATACTTTAAAGAAAGCTGGTTGCTCCCATTGACTTTTATTAGCTGGTTGCTTCCCATTGACTGCCACCTATTGACTTAATTGACACAATAAGCTAAATATTATTCATTCGATTCCTTTAGCTTAGTCCCTTATTCATCAGGGGTCACCACAGCGGAATGATCCGCCAACTATTCCTACTATTCAACTATGCCCTAACCCAGTACTGGAAAACATGATAATAAAAAAATGCAACAAAATATAGCCAAAAAACTTTACCCAACCAACTAATAAACATTTAAAGTAATGGACTGATATCAAACCTCACATTTAAACCTCTTGAAGACAACAAATCTAAAGTGAAATTTCAGAAGGCTTCAGGTTGTAACAGCAATTTATTAAGACCCCCTCCCCAACCCCCCGACGTGGACCCATAACAACTAATCCCTATGTTCAGATTCCTGTACTGAAATCATGTGATTCTGAAGTGTATAAAAAGAGCAACAAGCTGTAATGAATACTGTCTGATGAAGAGCCGGTGTGCTTGAAACATTACACTCTTTGTGTTAGCTCTTTTTAAACATAATAATAATAATAATTAATAGTAGTTGCTATTGAATTCAATGGGCACCATTGGTGCAGCATTCTTCAAAATATCTTCTTTTATGTTTAGTAGAAGAAAATCAATTATGTTTTGAACAAGTGAAGGCTGAATAAATTTGTAAAAAAAAAAAAAAAGTTTTTACTCTCTTGAATATTTCAGAGTAGATTTATTTTGCTTAACAAAATCTATTATAGATCAAAATAATAATAAAATGTTTGTAATATATTTCGTTTGTATGAGGGAAGAAGAAGACAGGGTCGGCGATATCAGGTAAATAAATCTCTTCTTTATTTCTCAATAAACACGCCACACGTGTAGCTGTGCGTGTGTGTGTGGTTGCTCTCTCCTCTCCTTTAAGAAGGGTGTCTCTCCGGCCCAATCACTAGAATAAACAGATGTTATTTATTATTTCTGATTGGCCTGCTGATTAGCCGCCGGGCTCTGAGCATGCTCTCCCCTCTCATTGGGTGTTCGATCATGCTTACCTCTCCACATACCCCCACCGCCCGCCTCAATTTACAGTGATTTTGTTACAATAAATCACTGTGAAATTACAGCCATATAGTGTAACTTCACAGTAGATAGTAAAGCCCATTAGTGTGATTTCACAGTATTATCTTGTAGAATTAACTAAACTTTACTGTGAAGCAGGCCTTCCTCATCTAGTCATTCTGACATTTACCTTGACTTCGAAATCATGCTTTACCATATTTGGTTTTATGAATCAATTACTTTTGTTCTAGATTATTACATTTTTGGCTAAGCACAAAGTTATGTTCATTAAAAATTATTTAATGTTTTCATGTTAACCTTATAAAATTAAATAAAGGTGCAGTGCAACCAAAAATCTAAATTTACTCTGACATTCATGTTGTTTCAGAACAGGATGATTTGACGAGATGTAACCGAATAGTTTTTGGGGCTGCAATAACATTCTGTTATTTCTAGATATCAAAAAAGTGCCAATACTAGCATAAAACTTAATTTGCATTAATGTCTATGTTGAATAAAATTAAAGGGTGTAAATTCCTACAACATGCAAAAGATAGTTTTACAGTAATTTGCTGTAATAATGCTACCTGCCTTAATTTCACAATAAAATTATAAATACAACCCATTACTGAGAATTTTTACAAATAAATTCTATAAAGTGATAATAATGTAATTTACTGTAAAAAAATACAGCAATGATGTGAAAATCTTGTTTTTTTACAGTGTGTATTTACTATATATAGCTTGTGTTATAAGTTGAGATGACTTGAAAAGTTAATTTGATTGAATCAAAAACATTTAAGACAGCAAGATTTTTGGTACTTGTTGGTTTCTTTTTAAGGCTTTCCAAATGTTTGGTTGTTGTTATTTATTGTTTGAATATTGATGATTATCAGTAACTGTTAAAAAGATGCATTTGTGCACAGAAGTAGACAAGAGATATATATTTAAATGAGACTGTGTTTTTCCCATCTGCTTGTGGTTTGTCCAACAAAAACACATCTGAATTACGAGCTTAAATGAGTTCCACTCTATTATTTTTAGAGCTTCGCCTGAGATTGCAGACTGAAGCCTTCCACATCGTAACCCAATGATCTGATTGAATAACAAATCATTCTAACACTAGACTTAAAACACAGCCTCTTTTATATTACAGATTCATACTGAAAATCAAGCTGAATGTGACAGGCTCTCCTCAGAAACAGGGGATTTACCAGTTTGCGTGTGTTAGTATTACATTGCTGCATGTCTTTGATATGCATGTACAGTATATGGATTATCTTCAATCTCAAGTGATGATAAATTCATTTTAGTAAACCTTTTTAGGTCTTATTCAGCCTACTAGGATACAAGTTGCGTGTTTTTGCAAAGGACAATTAACTTTAAAACTAACATGAATTGTAAAAATAAACATGACATTGGATCTAACTTTCAGGTAAGGATATTATATTGTCTACATCAGTGGTTCTCAAACTGTGGTACGTGTACCACTAGTGGTACGCAGGCTTCCTTCTAGTGGTACGCGGAGGAATCGCTGAATAGTTAAAGTAAAAAAATTAACACACTTTTAACCCTTTGACACATACGATAACACAGATGGGATCAGTAAACTGATTTTAATAGGCTAAACCTTTTATATTTTCAATTTTCTAATGTTTATTATGTATTCTATCATTTGAAGCTAATTTCCTCCCCATATTTGTAATGGTTGTTGGGGGCGTATCCCGTATTTTTATATCCCAATGTTGACAGGTATAGTTTAATCACTCGCTTTTTTGACGCACATAGCCTACTCTAACACGCAGTAAGCAGATCTAATTCCTAATTTAAATATGTAAATCCAATTAATATATCTAAAATACAAGTTAATGTTTAGATTTCAAAGATATACATATAAGTCATATATACAGGCATTATACATTTAAAATTGATCAAAAAGACTATAAATGAATATGATCACATATAGCCTATTTATGAGGTCAAAGTAACATTTCCAGGTTTTGATGAATAAGCTACTTTATAATAATACTTTACATTTAAGTACAGCAGTTTTCTTTTTACTTTTTAAGAATAGTGTCATTTTTTATTAACTTTTAAAAGCACCTTTTAATTTAAACGTTGACGTTTTATTTATTTTTTACCTGGAAGCACAGTACATTATTAATGTTCAAACTATTTATACTGTTTAAAATGACTGACAATAATGCATATTCATAATAATGAGAAATAATCTGCCACGTTTTTGAACTGTGCAGAGCTGTAGCTGCTTAATTACACCTACTACGCTACTGTATTTTAAAACTGGTCATTATAGTGGTACTTGGAGAGACTATTTTTTTCCGAGGTGGTACTTGGTGAAACAAGTTTGAGAGCCACTGGTCTACATAAAATATGTGGATATTTGCTTTAAAGGGATAGTTTGCCCCAAAATTCTCAGATCTTTCAATTGTTCAAAACCTATTTGAGTTTGTTTCTTCTATTGAGCAGAAAATATGATGTTTTGGAAAATGCTGGTAGCACCCATTGACATCCTACTGTACTATTAAAGTCAATGGGACCAGAAACCGACACACTTTTGAAAAGTATAAGTACAATAATAAGGACAAGTTGAATTTATTTAAAAAAATTGACTAGACCCATTGACTTAACTTTTATAATTATGCACATAGTTTGTTTACCTAAAAAAGAGAGAAAACTCGTTGCCTTAAAAGTATTAAGCAAAGTCAATGTTACAATTTAATAAGGCATCTGAGAAAACATAACATTTAGAAAATTATATTATTATTACTGAACAAATTGGGTGGATATAAACAACTGTAACATTTAATTAGTTTATTTGTATGTCAGGGAATAGGATAAAGCCAATAAAAGAGACATGCCCATAGTCAGGGGGGTGGGGTGGGGGGGGGGGGGGGGTGTCAGGTGGTTCAAACGACCCAGCCCTCACGGCCAGAGTTTGTCTTTTTAATTGTTTTATATAGCTTTTAAAAATATTTATTTTACAATAAAGTGTCATTTTAAATAACTGTGGCCTGTAATTTGAATCCCATGGAGCCTCAAAGCCAAAATAATGTGATGCGCGTAACCCACAGAGTGGTAACAATTGAATATTTGATGCAACATCTTCATTCATATTGAGGAACATTATGGGTCGAAACAAGAAAGAGAGATGGAAGGGATAGCAGGCAGCAGTGTCATTGTCGCAAAATATTAAATATATGTTCAAAATGAGGGGTGTCACGGTGGGCAGTGGGTAGCAGGATTGCCTCACAGCAAGAAGGTCACTGGTTCGAGCCTCGGCTGGGTCAGTTGGCGTTTCTGTGTGGAGTTTGCATGTTCTCCCCGTGAGTTTCCTCCAAGTACTCTGGTTTCCCCCACAGTCCAAAGACGTGTATAGGTGAATTGGGTAAGCTAAATTGTCCGCAGTGTATGAGTGTAAATGAGAGTGTATGGATGTTTCCCAGTGATGGGTTGCAGCTGAAAGGGCATCTGCTGTGTAAAACATATTATTATTATGTCCTTTATTTAGCCGGGAGATCACATTGAGACAGCACTGTCTCTTCTACAAGTGAGACCTGGTCAATATGCTGGATAATTTGGCGGTTCATTCCGATGTGGCGACCCTAGCTTAATAAAGGGACTAAGCTGAAAAGGATGAAAATTTATGAATGAATGAATGCTCTAGACTAACTGGCCGCATAAGCCGGGACGTCTTGTATATTATTACTTTGTTCCTTGACCTCCCATTCCCTATTTTTGACATACATTTTTTTTAATTACTGTCCAGTGAAGACTTTAATACCAAGTGAAAAGCAAAAGGTGCTAATCTTGTCTTGTCTTGTCGGTGTTTTTGAGGCTGTTTACACCTAGTCACTTCATTCGTTTTATTCTGATATAAATTCAATCTCTCTGACAACTTCAGAAGGTGGTCTGGGACCCATTCCAGGCGATACTGGACGGGTTAATTTGTTTTTAGACAAAAAATTTTTTAATAAAATAAATTATGACCTGGAGAAAATCTGACCTGCGCCTGTTTAGAGAAACACCTGTAGATGCGCTAAGTAAGAATTCCACATGCCATTTTATATGAAAATGTTTGATTAATAATGTCTGTTTGAATATAAATCACCTATTAAATATTCAAGCATGTGGTGCTGTGATGACCAACCACTGATACAATCTGAATATTTTTAAAAAGCACTCTAAAAGTAAAAATAATTGTTATCAATGTTGTGCATATTGATTACCTCAATATTCTTAGCATTTTTGAGTTTCGCAATATGTGTACCTCCACTGAGTCCCCATAAAAATTAAAAAAATAACCTGTGCATTTAGACCAGGGATAATAAGAGCAATAAGAGTCCCCGGTAACCCGGACCAACTATAGGGTCACACCATTATTTGTGGGTCATTTACATCGCTCTACTTGCATTGTATTTGCATTGCCTCACACAACAAACATTACATATATTCCTATATGATGTAAAAGTAGTCAAAACAAATGACAACAGCTCAGTGTTGCTTCTTTTTCCTGTAACAACAGCACGGCTGATAACAGTAAATCTAATTATTATTATTATTATTATTATTATTATTATTATTATTATTATTATTATTATTATTATTATT
>CAIGQZ010000217.1:8733180-8743217 GCA_903798205.1 Danio tinwini | reverse complement strand
GGTTTAGGTTTGGGAAAGGTGTAGACGTTAATAACTGTGATGGTTAGGTTTAGGTTTGTGGTAGGTGTAGACATTAATAACTGCGATGGTTAGGTTTAGGTCTGGGGAAGGTGTAGGCGTTAATAACTATGATGGTTAGGTTTAGTGTTGTGGTAGGTGTAGACGTTAATAACTGTGATGGTTAGGTTTAGGTTTGGGAAAGGTGTAGACGTTTATAACTATGATGGTTAGGTTTAGGGTTGTGGTAGGTGTAGATGTTAATAACTGTAGTGGTTGGGTTTATGGTTGGGAAAGGTACAGTATATATGTTATAATTATGATGGTTGGGTTTAGGGTTGGAGTATGTGTAGACATTAATAACTATGATGGTTGAGTTTAGGCATAGAGTACGTGTAGATATGATGGTTAAGTTTGTGGAAGGTGTAGTCGTTAAGAACTATGATGGTTAAGTTTGTGGAAGGTGTAGTCATTAATAACTATGATGGTTAAGTTTGTGGAAGGTGTAGTCGTTAATAACTATTATGGTTAGGTTTAGGGTTGGTAGGTGTAGACATTAATAACTGTGATGGTCCCGTTTAGGGTTGGGGAAGGTGTAGACATTAATAATGATGGTTGGGTTTATAATTGTGGTAGGTGTAGATGTTAATAACTGATGTACAGCGCCATCTTGCTAACAACATAGTTTTTACACAAGGGTCTCCATAACTTCAAGTTTCACCTCTAACGTACTACAAGTTACGTCTCTTCATGTTCTGTCCCTGTCTTCCAGTCTGCAGACTGACTCTACTCCAGTCACCAGATAAATTGCCCATTTGGACTGCACTCCCCATAATCCTCTGCACAACTACACCTGATGTTCGTGAACTTTGATTACACTACACTTTTAGCCCATTATTGCACACTATATATAGCCCTGTGTTTGTTAGCTAGTGAATAGTTGATGTGAGGTGTATAGAGCCCTCTAGTGTGTCTTGTGGACACTCTAGCTGCAGACCATACTGTTGATGTCAATATTAAGCCAAATATTGATTTCTACATAGTATTAACTCACTGTAATGCTTAGTTTGTATTAATAAAAAGAAAAAAAAGGGTTCTTGCAGCATCCGTCCCTGTAAATTTATAGTTAGAGTTTACCACAAAAATATCATGATGTTGATTAAGAATCTAATAAATTTTGTATTTTTAGCCCAGTTTCAACGTAAAAAAAATCCTTATTGAAACTCAATAAAATAAACCAAATATTAATTTCAACATAGATTACTGTAATTCTTAGTTCGTATTATTAAAAACAAAACTTTAACAAACTTCTTCTTGCAGGGTCTGTCCCTGTAAATGAACCCTCTGAGAATCTCTTTTCTATGTCACCGCTATGAAAATCCCATAAAGAAACCTTTATTTAAGAGTGTCTGATTATGATCACTCTCTATTATTGGCATTTGAAAGAAAAATGACCTTGACCGTTCTTCTCGCATATCAGGAAGGGAGGTGGGAGTTTGATCTAATTACTGTAACTGAAATGCTAATGCGCACTCCAAGCCTAATGGCTCAGGACTCGTCTCATATAAGCTTACTCGGTTGACCAGACATTCAAATCCAAGATGCCATGGATCAAGGCCAGCTAAAACGTGCTAATGACGATAATTGAAGCACTCTCTGCACTAAAGTAGGGTGGCGTGTATTGGCTTGACTCGAGGCGGCATTTTAATTAGCAAAGTTGTTCCACATCTTGAGCCGCAGGTGAAGGGCTGTGGGGGATTGAAGCTTTGAAATATCATTATGGTGATTAGCAGACATGCCGTCCGAGAAGATCGAGAGCCCTGAAACTCTGGATTTAATGAATTAGAGAAAAGCACAATACAGGTCAAAAGTTTGTGATCAGGAATATTTTGTGCATGCGTGTGCAGGCGGATTTGGAGATATTTTTTTTCTCTTCAACACACTGTAAAAAGTGATTTCTAGACTTTGCTTTAAAAAATGAGTTAACCTGTTGCTTTAAAGTTATTAAGTAAATGATCTATGTCCATAATTATAATAATTATGTTAAGTAGACTTAACAATTCCAAGTTCAGGTCCAAGTTCAGTTGTAACAGAGGAGTCGGGGTCAACGAAGCTGAGGGTCCAAACACAGTTTAGTTTCAGCTTAGTCAGGCAGGCAGTGGTCAAACAGAAACAAACAGAAGCAGGTAATCCAAAAGAATAGTCGTGGTCACAGGCAAAGAGGTCGATACAGGCGACAAACAACATAAAAACAATAAACAAGGTGAGGTTCAGGAAACAAGGCAAGACAAGACAATGGAATAATGCTTCGTAAAGTTACAGGTGAAAAAGTCCAAGTGTGTGTGTGTGTGTGTGTGTGTGTGTGTGTGTGTGTGTGTGTGTGCTGCTTACATAGTCCATTTGATTAGTCCATCATGAGCTTCCAGCTGTGCGAGTGTAATCAGGGAGAAAACTGGAACTGGTGTGTGTGCGGTGCGTGACAGGATTTGTAGTTCTTATCAGTGGCATATGTACAGTGCTCCAGCGATCTGCAATGGCTAGATTGCTGGTGATCATGACACAATTAAAGTCTTCTTGTTCCTTTTAAGGCAACAAGTTTACTTAAACAAGTTTGACGGCACAATTCTTACGTTTATTTTGGGGAACTAAATTGTTTTATGTTCAATCTACTTAAATTGCATTTAGTCACTTGTAAAGCCAAATCAAATTTGTAAAAACAAGTAAGGTAACTTGGGTGTTCCGGTTTCTCCCACTGTACAAAGACATGCAGTATAGGTGAATTGGGTAAACAAAATTGTCCGTAGTATATGAGTGTGTGTGTGTGTGTGTGTGTGTGTGTGTGTGTGTGTGTGTGTGTGAATGGGTGTTTCCCAGTACTGGGTTGCAACTGGAAGTGCATCTGCTGCATAAAACATATGCTAGAATACACTGAAAAATTATTTTTGCAAATTGTTGCAAACAATTTATGTGTTAAATTAAAACAAACAAATAAAATTTCAATGTTCAACTTAATTTAGTTAAATTCACCTCAAATAAATTGTTTACAACCACTTAACTTAAATTTTTTTTGTAAATCCTAGGAATCATCTCCAAATATTTTTTTCTGTGTAGTTGGTGGTTCATTCTGCTGTGGCAACCCCTGATAAATAAGGGACTAAGCTGAAGGAAAGTGAATAATTGAATGAATGAACGCATTAATTTATTTAGTTAACTTAATCAATCAACATTTTTTTACAGTGAGGTTTTTGAGTTGACTCAACTTAAATGGAGTCAAGTGCAGTACTTGGATAACAATTTTAAGTGGAGTCTACTTTTTTTTACAGAAGATTCTATTAATATAGTAAACTGTAAAAAAATGTGTATGACAAAAGTCATGACAACAAATGCTTTTATGTTACTTTAACTTAATTTAATTAGTTAATCAGGTTTCGACTCATTTTTTGCTATACAAAGTTTAATGTAATTATGCCAGTTTGTCGGTTAAGTCGGTTTGACTAATTTAGGTTAAGATGACGTTCATTTGAGTCAATTAAAAAAATTAAGACAGGATTTTTTTTTACAGTGTAGTAAAACTGCTGAATTATACACAGATATCACCTTATTTATTTTAAAAAAGTATTTTGTTCTCACCAAGGCTGCAATTTTTTCAATCAAAAAATAGTAATATTCATTCATTTTCTTTTCGGCTTAGTCTCTTTATTAATCAGGTGTTACCACAGTGGAATGAACCACCAACTTATCCAGCATATGTTTTACGCAGCAGATGCTCGTCCAGCTGCAACCTATCACTGGGAAATACACTCATTTACACACATACACTACGTACAATTTAGTTTATTTAATTCACTATTTGCCCATGTCTTTGTGGGAAACCGGAGCACCCGGAGGAAAACTCACACCTACACAGGGAGAACATGCAAACTCCACACAGAAATGCCAACTGACCCAGCCAGGACTTAAATCGGTGACCTTCTTGAAAGGCGACAGTGCTAACCGCTGTGCCAAAATGCCACCCATAAAATAGTAATAAATAGTAATATTATGGAAAAACTATTTGCATTCCGAATAAGTGTTTTTAATTTTCATATGTTTTATATATTTTTATTTTTTGTGATTAAAAGCAGAGTTTACTCCAGTATTCCATGTCAAATGATACTTCGGAAATCATTATAATGTGCTGATTTCAGATTAAATTATAATTAAATGTAATTATAACTACTATTGACTCATTGTGATTTTTATTAATTACAGCTTTATAGTTTGATACAATTTAAAACTGGGCTATTAGGATTCTTTGAATAAAAACGAAAGCAGATTTGAAAAAAAAGGATTTATTTTATTTTTCTTGCACTCCTTGATAAATAAAAATAAATTTATTTTAAGGTACATTTGACTATAATAATAATAAAATAATAATAATAATAATAATAATAATAATTATTATTATTATTATTATTATTATTATTATTATTATTATTATTATTATATGACAATAATGAAATACTACTACTTCGAATAATAATATTAATAATAATTCATTCATTCATTCATTTTCTTGTCGGCTTAGTCCCTTTATTAATCTGGGGTCGCCACAGCGGAATGAACCACCAACTTATCTAGCACTTATGCCCTTCCAGCCGCAACCCATCTCTGGCAAACATCCACACACTCATTCACACTCATACACTACGGACAATTTAGCCTAACTAATTCACCTGTACTGCATGTCTTTGGACTGTGGGGGAAACAGGAGCACATGGAGGAAACCCACGCGAACGCAGGGAGAACATGCAAACTCCACACAGAAACGCTGCTGTGGCGACCCCAGATTAATAAAGGGACTAAGCTGACAAGAAAATGAATGAATGAATAATAATAAAATGCTAATACTACTATGACTAATAATAAAATAATTATAATGAAGATACTACTACTACTACTACAACTATTAATAATAAAATTAATAATAATAATAATAATAATATGATGATGATGATGATGTTGATGATTATTATTTACACTTAATATTTATTATTCTTACATATTAATAATAATCAATAATAACCATCACTAGCATCATCATCAAATCATCATATTACAATAATTTCTGAAGGTCATGAAAACAGAAGTAATGACTCTGAAAATGTACCTATACCTATATACCTGCAATTTAAATAACATTTTGATTATAATTTTTAAAATTTTTATTATTAGAATATGCTAAAGGTAGGATTAGGCAATAAATGTAGGATTGTTACAGAAAAATCATATGGATCCCAAACTTTTGACTGGTAGCATATATTTCTAAGCTAACAAGAGTAACCCTTCACCCCTCAGTTGACATAAAGATCTGTGTTGTTTCTTCTTCAGTAACTTCTGTGCTTTCTCAAGGGCATCTCTTCTAGTTCATGAATGCAGGAGCGGACTGCATCCATCTCAGGATAGTGGTCTGCTATCAGTTTGTTGCAGAAGATGCGTCAATGCACGCTGCACAAAAGGGAACAATACCCACGGAGGAGAAAATACCAAGACACCTGGATAATGGAGGAAAGCGAAAAGAATGAGCACATTTACTGAGCCTCCTCTTCTCCAGCTGAGGCCACAGTAACCAATAAAGCATCATCTGCTATCGGACAGAACTGTTTTTATGCGCTTTATCAGGCAGACTCACACAGGCCTGTGCAGCACCTCTAATAACCAGAGCTGTCAGCTTAACCGCTTTATTTAGTGCAATTAATTAGAAGGAAAATAATGTGATAAAATAATGCATTGTGCCCCTGAGGCACTGACACAAGAATGCATCGGAAATTAACTTTAGTTTTCTTCCCCTGTGGCAAAATGTATTTGTTTTCCTTCTCAATTTAGGAATAGACCGCATGCTTGACAAGGAATTCAAAATTCCATATTTATGTAAATAAATGCTTTCAAAGGTATTGTTTCTATTAGTTACATTTAGGGTTTATATAAATAAATAAATAAATAAATAAATAAATAAATAGATAAATAATCTCAGTGGTTATGTTGCGTATAGATGCTATGCAAACCGGGGTAGTTCCAAATGCAGCTTTATTATGAGAATAGTCGGACAGGCAGGGATCAAAAACCAACATTAACAGTGTAGTTAGGGATGGCTGACGTGAAACTGACGTTTCGACACAGTGTCGAGATCCCGAAGCGCAAGTGTTTCGAAACACTGCACTGAAGCATGGTCTGAAACACCCAGGTCACGTGACTAAAGTGTTTTGAAACACTTGGTCATGTGACTAAAGCGATTCAAAGCATCGATCAGCTCAAAATCGTTTCGATACTTGGCGAATGCGCATTTGACTGACAGGGTTTGACAATTCTTCTGTCTGTTATGGCCTAGTGGACCGTGCGTGTGCATGTTGTAACTGAGCTTCAAATTGCTTTTGGGTTTGAATCCCGACTTGTACAAATACTCAGAAATCACGATTTTATGCATTTTAATCATGTTACTGTTTTATGGTGTAGTCTAAATAGGATACAGCTCCTGATATGCCATCAATACAGCATTGTTTTTGTAACACTGTAGAACAATAATAAATTTTTTACAGTACTCTGATGGTTGGGTTTTGGGTAGACATAAATAAAATGCAATAAATGGGAAATTTAATGAATAATATAAATAATTCCCGTTAACTTCTGGCCACAACCGTGTCTGATCTAGCAACAACCCTGTTTTATGACCAAAACAAGACATATTTATTCAGAAAGTGTTTATTTGGATGTCAGACCAATGTTGAAACAAAACGATACAAGAACAGAGCAATTCAAACTGATATTAAAGCATTTCAAAAGAGCTGTCTCAGCCTGGATTTGAACCCAGCATGCCGACATGATAGTCAAGAACCCTAACTGCTCCACTAAACCACTTGTAGGTTCAATTTTCAAAGTGGAGTTTAATACCTCAATTTGCTCAACTGTTCTTAGCTGACGCTGTTCCAGTGCAATACATAAAAAATGACCACTAAGTGTCGCCGTAGAGTGGGGTTTCGAAACGTTTCGAAGCTTCGACACATTTGCTTAGACTGTTTCAGTGTTTCACAAAGCCTCACTTTGCCCACCACTAAGTGTAGTAGAGAATCCAAAAGCGTAACCCAAAAACAGTCAAAGGGTCAAAACACGAAAAACAGTCCAAGATCAAAAATACTGGAAATATGGGTAAACGCTTACATAAAGACCGCAACAGCTAAACAATACTCAGCACATGTGTGTGAAACAGAGGGGTTTAAATAGTCCACATAATCAATGTACATGAGTATCAGCTGCGAGTGTGTAATCAAACAGGATTTGGAACCGGTTGTGTGTGTGTGGTGCATGGCTGAATATGTAGTCCATTATCAGCAGATTTGTAGTCCTAGGTGTTTACCAGCTATCTGCTCAGGCTGGATCACTGGTAATCGTGACAGGTTAGCACTGTCGCCTCACAGCAAGAAGGTCTCTGGTTCGAGTGCCGGCTGAGCCAGTTGCCATTTCTGTGGGAAGTTTGCATGTCCTCCCCGTGTTGGCGTGGGTTTTCTCGGCTGTGGCGACCCCTGATGAATAAAGGGACTAAGCTGAAGAAAAATGAATGAGTTAATAGTAAAATGTAATGCAGTAATTGATGCATTTATATATTTTATTAAGTACACATGAGAACAATGATGTTTCATTTATATATACAGTATCTGTTTTGCTGATTGATGATGGAACGTTATTTCTCCTATATATTGACATTTTATTCATTCATTCATTCATTCATTTTCTTTTCAGCTTAGTCCCTTTATTAATCTGTGGTTGCCACAGTGGAATGAACCGGCAACTTATCCAGCGTATATTTTTACTATATGGGCATAGATACATTTTTTTAATCTAGATTAATCTCACTCTAATATTGGAATTAATCTAGATTAAAATTGCTTATTTAAATTCTGCCGAAGTCATTCAGAATATGTGTGCTACCCAAATAATGACTAAAAGTAAGTCTTTGAGAACGGGTTTCTCAAGCCAGGTGGCGCATTAGACCAGGGGCTCATCTCCTGTTTCTAAAATGCATCACAAACTGCTTGAGAAACTGTTCTACTATGATAATTGGTGATGAAAATAAATGATGTTCAATAAGATGTACTTGTGTTTACTAACTGTTTATTCAGTTAAACATACATTTTTAACTGTAGGCCTACATGAGCTCCAAACAGCGATTTTTGATGACCTTAATCTGACTAAAGTCATAACTGAACTAAACAGAAATGGAATTAAGACGTGGAGTATGCAGATTTTAGTGGCATTATTGAAGTAAACACCGCAATCAAACTATTACTGTCATGAAGGACTTTTCGCCATATTTTCCGACAAGATACACACACGGCTGTCAGTAAAGGACCGCACACACACATCGCAAAATGCGGAAGTTTTTTTTCTTTCCTTTTGTCATGCATTATTAAATTTCATAACATTCTCACCAGTCCTTACTCCTTATTTGCGTCTAATACCCCAGTTTGTCACGGGGGCATGAATGAAATGTTCATGAGTGAAAGTGAACATGCAGAACTGCAGTTAAAGTCACCCAAAATTACAGGAAACTCTTAATGAAAGCACTTAATTATTATTAAGCACCTTAATTATATTATTGTCTATTAAGGCAAATAACTAGATTACAGATGTCAATGTAAGCGTAGTCAGTAGTGTCTTCGAAGTGAAAGATCCAGAAGGGCATCCTGCTGATTTGATTCAGAAGGGCACATTTTTGTCAGACGGCTCACCGGTCAGGTATACATCCGCACTAAAATATCAAGGTGAAAGTCATCATAACTTGCATAGAATCGACCCAGCTCCCAACCCAACTTTGAGAATAGATTAACAGCGATATTTTTTATCGCCTGATAAGAGTCTCGCCTAATGAAGCACGTTAATGCTGATAATGGCTCACCACTTGTTTTTTTTACGCAGCGGATGCCCTTCCAGCCACAACCCATCACTGGGAAACATCCATACACACTCATGCACACAAAGACAATTTTGCCTGCCCAATTCACCTATACCACATGTCTTTGGACTTGTGGGGGAAACCGAACTCCCGGAGGAAACCCATGCGAACATGGGGAGGACATGCAAACTCCACACAGAAACGCCAACTGGCCCAGCCGAGGCTCGAACCAGCAAAATTGACATTTTATTTTAATAATAATACAAATATATTATACAGTAAATATTTACAGTATATAGCGCTTTTCTGGACACTCAAAGAGCTTGACACATTTTTTGGGTAGAATCTCCTCATCCACCAGTGTGCAACCATATTGCACCAGATCACACACCACACACCAGCTGATTGATGGAGATGAGACAGATGAAGCCAATGGAGGTGAGTGAGGAAGCCAATTATGACATGGGGATGGTTAGGAGGCCATGATGGACAGAGGCTAGTGGGCAAATTTGGCCAGGATGCCGGGTCTTTTGCCAAATCTTTTTCAAAGGACATCTTGGGATTTTTAAAGACCACAGAGAGTCAGGACCTCAGTTTAACGTCTCATCCGAAAGATGGAGCTCACTGAGCAGTATAGAGTGCACATCAATATACTGGGGCACTGAGAGCCACACAGGTTGAGTGCCCCCCTGTTGGTCTCACTAACACCACTTCCAGCAGCAACCTGTGATTACCGATCCAGGTACTGACCGGGTGCAGCCCTGCTTAGCTTCAGTGAGCAACTAATGTGGGAATTGCAGAGAGCTAGCTGCCGGCCATTTTCACATAAGTTCATTTACTTTTAAGCAGGTAGTTTAACATTTACTATTGAATTTGACCTCTACGTATACAAAATTAGGATGTATATAATAATGCCCGTCTTTGACACTCATATGCTGCTATATTTCAATATTGTCTATATTATACTGTATGTATAAATGAAACATCATTCTTCTCTTGTGTATTTAATAAAATATATGAATGCATAAGTCACTGCATTATAATTAATGCATAATAGAACATAATAGAATATATATATATATATATATATATATATATATATATATATATATAT
>CAIGQZ010000217.1:8706991-8727212 GCA_903798205.1 Danio tinwini | reverse complement strand
ATTTACGTAAGAACAGCAGGCGCGAATGGCACTTGCGAGAGAAATTTGAGATCTGAGAAGCATACACAGCAGCCTCTGGTGGATTTGCGAAATACAAAAACCGCAAAAAAAAGTAGTTCCTGGGACGCATTTTGCACTCTTCAGAAATGTATATAGGGGTATGTTTTCAAAATGAGGATTGGTATGTACTGCAGAAATAATTTGGGAACAATTTCAAGCACTAAATAACTTTGAACAAACTTCTTTTAACGTTAAATACACATATATGTTAACGTTACTGTTGCCATAATTTTAACTAAAGCCTTGATAATGTTCCCTGTTAGCTGAGAGGCATGTTTTCAGATTTAAAACTGGATGTGAGGTAATTGGATATGTGGTAATGTTTTGGACAATAACATCAAAAGAAGATGAGATTCTTGGTGGGAAAAATGCAAACAAAAATATGTAAAAGTGGATATGGCTTATTTCGCATCGCTTCATTTTCAGACACACTATTTGCGTGCAGATTGTGTGTAATTTTGCGGAAGTGGAAGTGTATGATTTTACACATTTATATGGAAATGATATTCCTCCCAAGCCGGTAAATCTCACACTGACACAAACTATGCTTGCTTAAGGGAATCCTGAGGGAAAGCTCAACTGCACTGTGAATCCAGGTCTCATGATTAGCGTCGTTTTCTTTGCTTATATGTATTTTTAATCCAATTTTTTAAATTAAACCTTTTCTTTACCTTATCATATTATGTTTTCATTCACACTGTAACATATTATGCTGTATAATTCTAAATGTGCACTATGTGGTACCTACATTAATTTGTTTTATTCATTCATTCAATTTCTTCGGCTTAGTCCCTTTATTCATCAGGGGTTGCCACAGCGGATGCCCTTCCAGCTGCAACCCATCACTGGGAAACCATACACACTCATATACACACACACCTATACACTATGGCCAATTTAGTTTATTCAATTCACCTATAGCGCATGTCTTTGGATTGTAGGGGAAACCGGAGCATCTGGAGGAAACCCACACCAACGCAGGGAGAACATGCAAATTTCACACAGAAATGCCAGGACTCGAACCAGCGACCTTCTTGCTGTGAGGCGACAGTGCTAACCACTGAGCCATTGTGTCGCCCTTAATTAGTTTTATTCAAGTCAAAATATTAATAAAAATATTAATCAAACAAGTTTTCAGATAGAAGATTAATTACCATTATGATTCATTTAAACTTTTCTTTAGCTTGGCTGTACAGCAGGGGGGGGGGGGGTATTGAACACGTCACAATTTTTATCAGAAAACACATTTCTAAAGGTGCTGTTGACTTGTAATTTTTACTGGATGTTAGTAACAACCAAAAAAGTAGATATATGCAAAGAAAAAACTAAACTAATTAGTTTACAAATTAAGTTATGTGCAAAAATTTGAAATGTCACAGGGAAAAAGTATTGAACACATGAAGAAAGGGAGGGGTAGAAAGGCAGTGAAAGCCTAGACAGCAGCTATAATCTCTCAGTAGTTCTTCAGCAACCCTCTGCCCTCCGTCATTGTCAATGTTGGGTAAGTTACTTTAAAAAGTAATCAACTACAAATTACTTACTACTACTGAAAATTGTAATCAGATTACTTGTACTAATGTAATGTACTTGTACTTAAATGTACTAATTACTTAATGTAAAAGTAACCAGATTACTAATTACTTTACCTTGAAGTTACTTTTAAAACATATAAAATATATCTATGAAAATACAAAATAAGTAATTCAGTAATTAAATTTTCAGTAATTTAAGAATAAAAACATTACAATGAGTTGTTGATCACAGCAGCTTGACATATTTAACAGACTTAAAGAGATAATTCGCCCAAAACTTAAAATTCTCTCATCATTCACTTGTTTCAAACCTGTTTGTCTTTTGTTTTGTTTTTAACATAAAAGAAGACATGAAGAAAACTGGACATCTGTAACCATTGACATCCGTAGCACTGCAGTGTTTGGGTGTTCTGTGTTTGTCTGAGGTAATTAGTCTACCAAAATGTGTATATTCCATACAAAGTATGAAGCTGATCGGTCAGTTCTAGTTGCATGACTTGCCTAAAAAAACATGAACGCTCGCAATATGTACTCTAATTATATGTCTGCAAGCCGTGCACCTCCATTGAAAATAACAAACTTGCGCATGAAAAAGACGCGATATGTGTACGGTCTGATTAGCAGCTACGATTCTCTTCACATTCAGAAGATACCTTCACTCACAATCCTGCACAAAATTTTTATGTAGCCTGTTTAGGCTGAGTTGGACCGCCGTGTTTTGGGGCGCCGGAGTCCTGCTTGGTAATGAGTGTTGTCATAGAATGCTTTCTGTTCAAGTGCTTGAACAAGTTGCTGGTCGAGTTAAAAGAAGTTGAAAGTTCTTTAGAGACTAGACATAAACTGAATTTCACAGCAATATTTTTGTTTTTACGCTCAATAAAATCAAAGTAATGTTTGTAATTCCACTTGAAGAAGCAACCACTCTCATCAGCAGCCATTTCAGTTCGCGTTCGCCAGCCATTTAAAAGTGCATGCTTATTAACTGACATTGCAGCAGAAAACATGATTTAAAAGGGGCATTTTTTTCTTCTAAAAACTATATTTGTAACGCAAGTAACGCAATTACATTCACTTTAGTAATCGAATTACACAAATTTAAAATGTAATACATTGCTGTGTTCCTCAAAAATGTAATTAGACTACAGTAACGCATTACTGTGGAACACGTTACACCCAACTCTGGTCCTTGTAAATGAATATTTGCTGCTTCAGTCCAACATCTACATTAGCAGGATGATGAAGATGAAACCAGAGTGGACATTTCAGCAAGACAATAGGTGCGCCCAAATCGCATACTTATGCACTATTCTACACCATTTTGTAGTATAAATAGTGTAAGTAGTGCCTTCACACTGAAAAGTCTAAAAATAATAAGTGCACCTTAATTACCTGGATGATGCACTCATTCGACCGGTAAAATGAAGTGTGAAATGATGGACACTTCACGCACGCAACGACCGCAGCTTTGCTCATGTAGTGGAAGGGGCAGAGCTGTCGGGCGCACATGTTGCATAACTTTATTTATTTTGGATGGTGCAAGCAAAATTATTCTATGAGAGTGATTATAGCGCCTCCCGATGCAGTTATACTCATGGCAGGTATTATTTGGTACTTTGGTCATTTATTTTACTGACCGTCAAACGCCATCTGGGAAACGGTTTAAATTTCCGCTTAGTAAAAAACCCATTTGTGTTCCATTTTGGGCGACACTACATACATATACTATGCTGTTGAGTGTGTAAGTGCATAAGTACATAGTGCATAAGTCCATAGTGTATAGTGTGTCATTTGGGACGCAACTAATGATCTAAAACACAGCCAAGGAAACTCTCAAATGCTTTCAGAGACAGAAAACTAAGCTGTACAATGGCCCAGCCAATCACATGACTTGAATCCAATATAAAATACAAAATCAGATTTGATAGACGAGACCAACAGAACCATCAAGATTTTGACAAACTGTTGAAGTCTGTGAGAAACTCACACCTGAGCAATGCATGTGACTTCATTCTCCATATGAGAGGCGTCTATAAGCTGCCATCACAAAAGAGCCTTTCATATAAATTCAATTCAATTCACCTTTATTTGTAAAGCGCTTATACAATGTAGATTGTGTCAAAACAGCTTCACATTCAAGATTATAGTAAAAGTAAACAGTGTCAGTTCGATTTTCAGTTTCAGATCAGTTCAGTTTAGCTCAGGTCAGTGTGGTTTAATAATCACTACTGAGAGTCCAAACACTGAAGAGCAATTCCAGCGATGCGCAGCTCTACAGATCCTGAACCATGCAAGCCAGTGGCGACAGAGGCGAAGAAAAAACTTCACCAATTGGCGAAAGTGAAGCTTTAACCAGGCTCAGTTGGGCACGACCATTTCTCCTATGGCCAAACGTCTTGTGCAGAGCTGCAGTCTAGGCGCCGGAAGCTGGAGAATGCTGGACCTCAGCAAAGACTCATCTGTCCTTGGAGCGTCACAGGAATCAGTCTCATGCTCTACACTCCTATATGACCACCACAGCAGCTGCTCAGGAAGCGGCCTGGTCCAGGATTGTGAAAATCTCTGGATCATCTCGCCGCTGGTCTTGGATCGCATCAGTGGTGCTGCATAGTCTGAGGGCCTCGAGATGAGTACCCCCAGGTGGAAATAGAGAATAAGAGAATAATTAGTGTAGCTGCTGTTCATAGTGTTTATAAACGAGATGCAAAAAAACCTGTGGGGCACAATCATGCGTCATACCGCTAAGTGATGCACTGAGTGTATGCTTTGCTAAAAAGATAGGTTTTTAATCTAGTTTAGAACTGAGAGAGTGTGTCTGAGCCTCGGACATTATCAGGAAGGCTATTCCAGAGTTTAGAGGCCATAAATGAGAAGGCTCGACCTCCTTTACTCGACTTTGCTATTCTAGGTACTACGAGAAGCCCTTAGTTTTAAGATCTTAAAGAGCGAGTTGGATTGTAGCAAGACAGGAGATTGATTAGATAAACAGGAGCTAGATTATTTAAAGCTTTATAGGTAAGAAGCAATATTTTATATTCAATACGAAACTTAATAAAGTATTAAAAACATTTCAGTATCTAATTTTTCTGATTTTTTGTTTTGTTTTTTTTTTGTTTTATATTTTATGTTTGTATAGTTTGGGTTTTTACCAAAATCTGGTCCAATTCCATGTGAACAGAAATATTATTCCCAGGAAAAAACATGACATGTTCAATACTTATTTCCACCACTGTGTGTTAAGCTCCAGCATGTATTAAAAATAAGCTGCACCATCAAAAATAATGTATGTAAAGGAACTGTATACACAATCCTCTGTAACCTAAAAACTGATTTGCAGGTATTTTATGAAGCTCGTTATTGCTTGGGAACAGATAGGCGCTGTATTCTAATCCAATCGCAAGCAGCACAATGAGGACATTTACATCCTAAACTGACCGCCAGACAGATCAAACAAGAAGTGAGGTAGTTTGAGATCAAAATTGTAATCATTTGTTTTGCATTTCCTTGCTCCAGGTGACAGCTTAAGTGGAAGATGCATTGAAGATTGAGGACAGAAATCCGAAGAGCTATATTATTATCCCATAAATTACAGCTTTATGGCGCTGTAATCAAATTGCACTCCAGTTTTGACTTTCTAAATGAGGCTATAGGACATCTTACTGTGCGTCGTGAAGTCATTTACTGGTATTATCATTTAATTTAGCTGGACATTTATCTAAACTGGATGAATAATCATGAGGTGAGTGTTGCGTGCTATATAAAACAAAGCTATATAATGTCATTTTCTGGTGTTCGCTGAGATAAAACTAGCTGCCAGGACATTGTTAAGGGGTTGATTTGGTGTATTGCATGTTTGTAGTGTACATTTATACAACATCAATGCACCAGAAATGCAGAATTGTTGAGATTTGGGTTGCCAGGTGGTTGCTTTCTTTAGAAACTCAATCTGACCAGATCACATGAATCAGTGAATTGTTAACTTGCTATGACTGGATCATTTGAATGTACAAATAATTAACTTGAGACTCGTTCTGATCCAATTATTTTAATTAATGAGTCGTTAATAGGAAACTTAATCTGACTGAATCATTCATATCAGTGAATTATTTATTGGAAACTTGCACTGACTGGATCATTTGATTCAGTGAATTGTTATCTGGAGACTCACTCTGACTAGTTAATTTAAATCAGTGAATCATTTACTAGAGACGTAGAAAGCAATATAGAAGGAATATTTTCCAAATTACAGTTTTCTCCATTGATTTGGCTGATTTCTTGAAACTGGAATTACATTCTCAATACTCTAGATTGTTTTGCAAAACAGTCTTACAGTTCAGCACAACACTGTAGATCACTCGCAAAAGCTCATATCTTTCCCAAAACTGTTCATTAATGTGTCAAAACTAAATTTCCTTCTCATTTTAACAGTCAGTGCCCCCAAAATCATTTGTCCCTTTTGCATTGCGTAAGCACTGCAAGTCTAAATGTTTAGATGTTTTGTCACCATGACAGAGGACCATTAAAATATCCCTCATGTCCACCTTTCAGTCTTAGCCGAGTTTTTGAAAATGGTTACTGAACTGTTTTTTGTCTTTTGACAGAATGCAATTGTGTAAAAATCTAAATAAAATAAACTGATAAGAGTTTTTAAAAAATTATGAGAAATAAGGACTTTCAGTCTGATCTCACATTTTGTCAGTTCAGTGGCTAATTTGTACGTGTTCAGTCGTACGAAAATGTACAATTTTAAAATAGACCCCACCCAACCCCACCCCTAAACCCAACCATCATTGGGGGATATGCAAATCAAATTGTACAAATGAGATCATACAAATTCATCCAAATTAGCCACTAAATCAAAAAGTTACGAATTGGCATGAGATAGTGTTGGGATTTTAGGTTAAAAGTAGCCTCCAAGGTTTGACATCATACATTGCACCATACCTGCCAACATTTGTCTATGAAAATCCAGGACCGTTGATCGCTGCAGAAGTTGTGACTTTCAAGTGACAATGGAAGCGCCAGCCAATCAGATCGCTGCATGCAAATACACCAGTTCAGACAGTAGCCGATTGCTGACTTATTTTATTGGCTGACGCTGCTATGACGATCACGTCAGCCCCAACTTCAAACACGCCCTCTGTCAAATGTTGACGCTGAAGCCCCATGTGAATGGGGTGTCAGATTGTACCAATCACCTGAGGACTAGGGGAAGGGGTTGAAATTCCGGGAGTTTTCCGGAAGAAATGACAAACCGGGAGGTGGGTCTGAAATACGGGAGACTCCCGGGAAAAACGCGAGTGTTGGCAGGTATGCATTGCACTCACACTGCAAATAAAATTGTAACTATTATCAATCACACACATAAAGTCATTAACATACATTAAAATAAAAATGTGCAGCATAATGTACTGTAATATAAACACAGAAACAAAAAACAATGAAAATGATATGCACCCTACAGTGCTTGATTGGTCATCTGAAATGTGTGAAATTCCTCCTTTGTTAGTCAAGTTCTAGAGTCAACTGACTGTCAGTTGTTGTAATAAATTTATCAAATGTTCCACAGATTCATATATGATATTCATGGTATTATGTTCTTGACTAATTTTGACAATTGAACAGACTATTGTGCATGTGATGACTTAGACAATAAAATGACGCTGACACATTTTGGAGCGAAGAACCATTGAACTGAGAATCAACAATCAGTTTAGATTAACTAGATCTATTCACTTGGAAACTGTGCTAAATGTAGGCTAGATGTACTTAGACATTTGCAATTTGATGTAATGAATGAGGAAAAATCAATTCTGTTGTGAACAATTGCCAAGTGGTTTGGAGGTTGTAATTCCAGTTTTAAGAAATGAGTCAAACCAATGGAGAAAAACTATTTTAGAATATTGTATATTTTAGAAACGGCTTCTGTTTTTTGCAGCTGAACAACAGAAAACTGACAATGATGACCTCGGGTACACCTAATGTGCTTTATTCAGGGTTAAATGCTAACAATGTGAGTTTGAATGCATTTTACATGATATTTATTGCCATACTACTGAAAGCAGCAGCAGATGGTTCACCTTAGAGGTGCGTTTCCGAAAACCATCTTTAGCCAACTAAGGTTGCAAGTTGTGTCGTTACAAACATAGTTAGTTGATTTGGCGTTTCCCAAATCCATCGTTTCAACAAACATTTTAAACTGCGTCGCAAGCATAAGGCTCGTACACACAGGGGCGCTTTTTGTATTGCGTTTATCGTCAGCGTTTTCCAAGACATATTTCCGGATTCAAACCCAATCGATCTTCACAGGCGTCGAGCAGAAAAGTATGCAAAATCACTCCTTGACGTTAGATGGCGCTACACAACTTTAAGCTGCTGACACCGGCTTGTAACACAGAGAAAGAAGACAAAGTTGACACGCTTCTTGTTATGGATGGTTCAAGTAGCAGCTTCAGTTCTAGCGATGAAGAAATGATTATTGTTCACCAGTGCAATAAGCAGCTTCACGTTCATCACATCTCTGGGCATCTTCTTCAATGTGCGCTCGCATTGACAGTGTTGCGCTTGAGCGCCTCCAAGTGCTGTTTACTGTAACTTCAGCAGCTCCGTGCACGTAAACAAAACTGCGAATCTGATTGGTGGAGAAGGTTTTGACGCGGTGCATCAAAACAAAAAAACGAGCATGATGCGTTTTTTAAAAAATGATACTTTTGCGCCTGGCGTTTTGCGTGTTGGTGTGCACGATCACATTGATGCCCTTTATTTAGTCACAAGGCGTTAAACGTCAATGGAAAACGTGAGCAAAAAACGCCTCGGTGTGCACGGGCCTTTAGATGCTCGCAACTAAACCTCTGGAGCTGTAGTTAGAAACATAGTTCCTGGCTCTGTTCTATTCCCAGTTATCATCCCTATGCCCTATTCCTTTAGAACATTCTAACATTTAAACTTGGAATGATTTCTCTCTTAGGTGTAATTTGCTTTCAACGTTTTACTAAAGTTCAGTTTTAGCGATCTTCAACTTTACAATTGGGCTACCTTTGCAGTGCACTTTGAAAACATTGATGAAGGTGAAGGAAAAGTCATGGTTTGGGGTTACATTCAGTGTGGGGCATGCAAGAGACATTACAAACCACAGGAGAGGGCAAAATCTTCAGCAGAATAGCGCTCCTGATAGCGCTCCAAAGTTCCTGAAAGCAAAGAAGGTGCTTCAGGATTGGCCAGCCCAGTCACCAGACATGAACATTATTAAGCATGTCTGGGGTAAAATGAAGGTGGAGGTATTGAAGATGAATTCAAAGAATCTTGATGAACTCTGGGAGTCCTGCAAGAAGACTTTCTTTGCCATTCCAGATGACTTTATTAATAAATTTATTAGTAAGGTAATTTATTAATTTATTAATAAGTTATTTGAGTCATTGCAGAGATTTATGTCACCCTCGGCTCGTTCCTGCAGCTCCAATCACCGTTCTCCCTCGCCAGTCACCTCTCATCACACCCGTGAACAATCACCAGCATACTAATTACCCTCGTCTGTACCTCCAATCAGCAAACACCATATATACTCATCTCCTTCACTCACTCATCGGCCGGAATCGAAGTTGGATGGTTCACCTCACCTTCTCTCCCTCTTCCTCTCGTCTTTTTCCCATGGATGTCTCTCTTCGCCTATGGATGTCAATACAACTGAATCAGGGAAGTGACTAAAGCTTATCTTGTGTCTAACTAAAGATCTGATGTTTACCTGATGATCTGTGTGTGAGATCGCTCACCTTCTGGTGTTTACCTTGTGAACTGTTATGAAATCGCTCACTCTCACCAACACCATTCTCCTGCTTCATCTTTCTGAATCAGCTGCATTGTTTTGTAATAAAACCCTTAAATGATAACCATCCTTGTCTTCCTTGTGTGAACGTGACAGTATGGATTCAGTCCTCCAAGCTCATGGGAGTCATACACAATATTAATTATTTTTCCACTGCACCATGGCATTATATTCTATACTGTTCATTATTTCTGTTAAGTGACAAGACTTTTGTGTAAGCAAAGTCAGACCTTACTGTCGTAATTAAATAATTAAAAATCAAGGCATGATCATATTTTATTTTGGTCAAATAAGCTTCATCTATAGGCCTTTGCCTTTCATATAAGCCACTTCTGATACCAAATGATCAACTAGAAGTCGTTATTAATTGTTGTTCCTAAAACTTGGATAGGCGACAAGACTCTTGTATAGTAGTGTATAGCACAAATGCTAAACATGAAACTCTAATACTCTAAAAAAAAAAGTCCGTTCTTGTCAGCAAACCAATAGTTCTGCTTTGGACACGAAAAGTCTTGCTAGCCTGCTATACCGAACTATAAACAGGAGAAATATGAGAGAAAGGGAAAATGGTGGAGATTATTCTCTGCCGGCGTGAGTGACTGTGTTGAGCTAAGCTTTAGATCAAATAGACATGCTCCATTAAGCCCACATGATGGTGGCTGTAAAACATTTCCATATGAAAAGGAAAGGAAGGTCATTTCTCCTTTGCAGTGGGACAGTCGCACACCTCTCGTGAAAGAGAATGACTGTCTGCTGTCCGCGCTATACAAGAGCAGCCAATGACGAAGACTCTAATATGCACCTCTTATGACAGGCTAATGCACGTCGATTATGCCTTCAAGGTCAAGAGCTATTTAAGAACGTTCCTTTATACGCATCTGTGAACAGGAGAGTCAAGAGGATTCCGCTCTGCAAATATTAAACTATGATTCTCTAGTGGTTGAGACGAGCGGGATAGTTACAGTATCAGAGACGGGAAGATCGTGATTTAAAGTGGAGATAAAGTCAAGATGATCTTTTAATATACTAGGGATTTTTTTTTAAGAAGACTAAGTATAGTTTGAGTTTTTCTGTTTAGTTTGTTACCCTAATGACTTTCTTTTAGATTTATTTTAGAGGAATGCTTCTGTTTTTCAAACATTTTTAGCCTCTATAGTTAAATAAAAGACCTTCAAAATCTTGGATTATTTGCCGTGTAGCATTTGAATAAAGCTCATTAATATTCATGACCATACCAAATATGGTCAATTATGAGCTTTTCATTCTGGCTACCAGTTATTTAGTAAGATACTTGTATTAAGTTTAATTAAAGTTCAATTTAAAGGCTTAAGTTTTATAATTAGGCAAGTCATTGGGCAACAGTGGTTTCATCTGTAGGCAATCAAAAAAATTCTTAAAGGGACTAGTAATGTTGACTCTAAAATTGTTTTTTAAAAATTTTAAAACTGCTTATTCCAGTCAAACTAAATAGGACTCTCTGCTGAAGAAAACATCTAGTAAATACTGTGAAAAATATTCATGACCATTCCAAATATGGTCAAAACTAAACTGAGCTTGTTGTTGCAAAAAAAGTAAACACTTTATTCCAGCCAAACTAAAAGAAATAAGACTTTCTCCTGAAGAAAAAAATTAGCAAATACTGTTACATTTTTTAAGAGCTCGTTAATATTCATGAATCAATTAATATGACCATGAATATTTATGGTCAATTATGAGTTTTTAATTTTAGGTGTACTAGTTATTTAGTAAAATACTTGTATTAAGTTTAAAGTGCAATTTAAAGGCTTAACTTAAGTTAGAATAATTAGGCAAGTCATTATAAATGAGCAAATAAAATCATTTCTGGAATTGTTTTCCACTTACCCAAGCAACTATGTTTGTAGATTATGTGAGTATTAAGAAGTAATTTGTAGATATCAGAAAGCAATTTAACATTGAACCAATGCAGTCTGTGGGGCACCTTCAAAATTTAACATTAGTTTTAGTTTTATTTGAAATATGTGAGTTAAATGTGACTCAGTTTTGGTCAAAAGTAGTTTTGTATATGTAGAAAGAAAATTAAATGGCAGTACAGTGTCTGCTTTAAAGTTTCACATTACTTTCATGAAAATAAAAATGTTACAATTATGTAATTAAGCATAACAGATCTATGTAAAAAAAAAAAAATAAATAACAATAGCTGCGTCCCAAATGGCACACTATACACTATGCACTCATGCACTATGTACTTATGCACTTACACACTCAACAGTATAGTATATGTATGTAGTGTCGTCCCAAATGGAACACTAATGTTTTTTTTACTAAGCAGAAATTCTAACCGTTTTCCTGATGGCGTTTGAGGGTTGCCAAATCAGTGCATTAAATGACCAAAATATCAAAAAATACCTGCCATGAGTATAACCGCATTCTCCATCGAGAGGGGCTATAATAATTTTTTGTAGGAGAATTTTGCTTTCACAATCCTAAATAAATAAAGTTATCCAACATGTGCGCCCGATGGTGATATATATATGCTTCTGATTGACGCTTATTAAAATATTATAGAAAAGCATAAATACTCCATTAAGTACAGTATAATTAAAAAGTATATATAAAATATACAGCACAGTGGCACAGTGGGTAGCACAATCACCTCACAGCAAGAAGCTTGCTGGTTCGAGCCCCGGCTGGGTTAGTTGGCATTTCTGTGTGGAGTTTACATGTTCTCCCTGTGTTCGCGTGGGTTTCCTCCAGGTGCTCCAGTTTCCCCCACAAGTCCAAAGACATGTGGTATAGATGAATTGGGTGAGCTAAATTGGCCGTAGCGTATGTGTGTGAATGAGTGTGTATGGATGGATGTTTCCCAGTGATGGGTTGCAGCTGGAAGGGCATCCGCTGCGTAAAACATATGCTAGATAAGTTGGTGGTTCATTCCGCTGTGGTGACTCCTGATTAATAAAGGGACAAAGCCGAAAAGTGAATGTATGAATTAATGAATGAGTATGAAATATTGAGCTTATTCTTCAATGTGGAAGTGCGCTCGTTTTTGCGATTGTTTTAGAACTTCCGATTCAGTCACCTATGGGAAAAAGGACTAGGAATAATAAACGGCAAAAAGCGGTCAAATTACTTGCTCTACAAACAATTGTGTACATGATTATACAGACAAAATAATATAATAAGAAAATATCAGTTTGCAACATCAAGCAGCAAAAAGAGCTGGAAGTGAATGAGACCAGAAGTCTCGAGCCAAAAAGATTCAAATGGCTGCGCCCGCTCGTACGCGAAGAATAAGGTGAATGTTTTACAAAATAATAAAATATTGCTGACAAACTCATAAAACATGTTGCAGGTCATTTGATATATAATCTTTTTAATAAAAAGTAGCACATTTGAACAAATATGTACAATTAAAACAACCACCACCACCCGTTCCACAATGCACCGACCCCTTACGGCTCACCCTGCAGGTGGTGGAACTAGTGGGAGAAGGATAGAACATGAGATTGACAGGCTGATCGGTGTAATGCAGTTAAAGTACCGGTCAGTTGTGGTAAAGAAGGAGCTGAGCCGAAAGGCAAAGCTTTCAATTTACAGGTCAATCTACTCTCACCTATGGCCATGAGCTTCGGGTCATGACCGAAAGGACAAGATCCCAGATACAAGCGGCCAAAATGAATTTCCTTAAGGATAGGGTGATGATCTGTGTCACCTGGGAGGAGCTCGGATTAGAGCCGCTGCTCCTCCACATCGAGAAAAGTCAGCTGAGGGGATGGGGAAAACCCAGGACAACCTGGAGGAACTATGTCTCTTGGCTGGCCTGGGAATGCCTCGGGATCCTTCCAGAGGAGCTGGAGGAAGTGTCTGGAGAGAGGGAAGTCTGGGGTTCTCTCCTGAGACTGCTGCCCCCCCGACCCGGCCCCAGATAAATAGATGAAAATGAATGAATGAATGAATGAATTAATGAATGAATGAATGAATGAATGAATATAAAAATGATGAATAATTCAAATATTTTTATATAAACCAATGCCAAATGTATTAGTAATTACATTTTGTGAAGTGATTTGTGATAATTCATCTAAAGAGAATTGAAAAATTACTTTGGAAAAAATTGCTGTGGAAAAAATCTGAAGAAAGTTCAAGCACTTGTCATGAATATGACGTGGTTATAGGAAGACACGAGGTCAGACGTGTCTTCACGGAGGTCCAGCTACTGCGCCTAGACTGCAGCTCTGCACAAGACGTTTGGCCATAGGAGAAATGGTCGTGCCCAATGAATATGAATATGAATATGAATATGAATATGAATATGAATATGAATGTGAATAAACAAAAGAAATTTCAATTCAAATGAATTATCCAATTGGTGAAAAAAGTAACCATGATGAAACGGTACACTACTGAAAACTTGTATTCTTTGCTGGTTTCTTGGTTTTGTGCTGCCTATCTCACAATCGTTTAATATTTGAGAGGTTATCTTGAAAATTGCCTGTAATAATGTAATGTTTGCACTCTGAAAGCATCCTCACCTTGTAGGTGAACTATACAGGATTAAAAACAGAGAATAAAGACACATGTTCACTCTGAATACGGCTCTGGAAGATCATTGAGGAGCAATCTGTCTTTTCTCAGCACACACACATGTGAACCAGACTGAACGATCGCTCACACTTAAGTCAGGATATCATTACTGGGTCATCTTTCTCTTTCTGTGTCTCATCAGGAGGCTGATTTCATCTCTTAATGTGACTCTTCAGCTGAAGAGAGAAGACAGATATCAGCCAGAGATGCTTCTCCATGCTTTCACTGATGAGAGTTTCTGTCCTCCAGCTTTCTGCTAGTGTTTCTGCTCATCCACCCGCTGGTTTGAAATGGAATGAACATAAAATAGTGTCACACAAATAAATAAAAATAATTCTCAGTGGCTCTTGCTGAATCTCAGACATGCTTGCTAGACTAAAAAGAGAAGTTTTCCAAATGTAACCCTGGGCCAAAACACTTATAGTTTTAAACTTTCCACTAATGTACACTTAGGATAGAGAACTATGTGCCGGAGATACAACTGTTATAAAATTTGAAATATGAGGGCTTAAAATAAATCAAAATACTGAGAAGACCACTTGTATTGTCTAAGTGCTTAGCAATGCGTATTAATAATCAAAACATTTCATTTTTTACAATTGGATATTTACAAAATGTGACCCTGGATCACAAAACAAGTCATAAGCGTCATGTTTTACATCATCTGAAAGCTGAAAAATTAAGTTTTCCATTGATGTATGGTCTAAATATTGAGAAAATCACCTTTAAAGTTGTCGAAATTCCATTATTAGCAATGCATATTATTCATTCACTCATTTTCTTTAGGCTTAGTCTTTATTTCATATGTCGCCACAGCGGAATGAGCCGCCAACTGTTCTAACATATGTTTTTTACGCAACGGATGTCCTTCCAGCTGCAATCCAGTACTGGGAAACACCCATACACACTCATTCACACTCACACACTCATACACTACGGCCAATTTAGTTTCTACAATTCACCTATAGCGCATGTTTTTGGACTGTGGGGGAAACCAGAGCACCCGGAGAAAACCCACACCAACATGGGGAGAACATGCAAACTCCACACAGAAATGCCAACAGACCCAGCTGGGACTTGAACCATTGGCCTTCTTGCTGTGAGGCAACAGTGCTAACCACTGAGCCACCGTGCCACAATCCAAAATTACGTTTTGATAGATTTAGATCTGTACCTAATATTCTAATGATTTTTTGCATAAAATAAAAATTAATGACGCATTCCAATGTATTTTTTGCTATTCCCAAAAATATAGCCATGCAACATACAGAAGACTGATTTTGTGATCCAGGGTCACAAATATCTTCATGGAACATGAAGTGAAGTGAGCCTTATCAAGTAGGGTTTTAACCTTATTAGAAATTGTTCCTCTGCTTTCAACCCATCCAAGGTGAGAGTGTGGTTCCTTCATTCACTCCCTCCATCTTCAATTCCTGCTGGTACTAGGAATTAAAACTGCAACCTTTAGATTACAAGTCCACCTTCCTAACAATTACACCATGATTAGGTTATAAGCAATATTTGGTGGAAATATTAAAATATTTTAATATGAGGGTTTATAACGAAAGACATCAGTTTTGATATATTTACAGTTTTATATTTACAAAATATCTTCATGAAGCATGGTTTTTACTTAATATTCTAATGATTTTTTTCTGCAGACAAACAAAATTTTTGACCCGTACCGTACCAGTCTGTGGAAACAAGCCAAAAATGTGATAGAACCATTCAAACGCATTGCAGTTTGAGTTTGAGGTCAGATAAAGTGTTTTGAGGTGAAAACATTGTGAAAGGAACCATGCGGAAGTGATCAATAATTAATAATCTGCCCATTGTGCATGAAACAGAATAAAAGTTGTTGGTGTTTCACCACCTTTATTGTCCATTTCAGCTTTTAACTGCAGCTGAATGTAGGTTTTGGATGGAGGAAAAATTGCAGGGTTTGTTTCCCTCCTATGAAGACAGGATGAATTTTTCAGCACGAAAACAAAATCATATTATATTATTATTAAAGGGAATCAACAGAAACATTGTTCTTTTTCTCAGGCAGTGCAGTCAATCGTTTTTAAGTTAAGCTGCTTTCATTTTTCCCTGACAGACAGTCAGACGAATCCCATGCTCTCCCAGCCAATCCTGTGCCGGAGGATGAGCATTTTTCGAGCTTTCAGGAACAGCTGTTTGTTATCCTGAGGTTTCCCAGCAAACCTGCAACCGGCCATGTTCTTAGCGAAGGTCTTTGAGCATGGTCAGCTCTTATACCCAGCATGTGTCCTTTCAAAAGCTCTGCCAGGGGTTTGCAGGGACAATGCAAAGCCCACAAACATTTCTGCAGAAAAAACATCTCTGAGTAAAGACATTTTTTATTCTGAGGGTTCAGAGAGGAGTTTGAAATGGCTGGTCTGGATGTGGCTGGAAGCCAGATATGTCAAGATGTTATTTTGCTTCAGTTCACCAACTTTATGTTGAAGTTTTGTATGCACTGCAAAAAAAGACTTTTCTTACTTCAAGGTTTTGTCTTGTTTGTAGTTCAAATATTGAAATCTTCTCAAACGAAGAAGCGTTTTCTTGACAAGTGAAAAAAATATTGTTTTGTGTTTAGAAATAATGTCAAAACTAAGTGAGATTTTCCATTAAAGGGTAATAAAATAAACTCATTTTAAACCGGAAACAAACAATTTTTAAAAGGAAAAACTCACTAAAATGTAAAGTTCACCCAAAAATTTTTGTTGTCATAATTTACTTACTCTTGACTTGTTCTAAACTAGTTTTATTTTTATTGTATTTATTCATTTATTTTTGGTCTGTTGAACTGAAAAGAAAATGTTTTGAAGAATGCTGGAAACTTGTAAACATTGACTTCCACAGTATTTGTTTGTGCTAGTATGAAAGTCAATGGTCACATGTTTTCAACATTCCTCTAAATACCTCCTTTAGCTGGTCTGGATGAGGCTGGGGGCCAGATATGTCAAGGTGTTCTTGCTTTGCTTTATTTCACCAACTTTATGTTGAAGTTTTGTATGCACTGCAAAAAAAAAGACAAAACTTTGAAAAAAAGTCTTTTTTTTTTGCAGTTTTTTTGTAGTTTAAATATCACAAATTCTCAAAACAAGTAAGTGAAAAGTGAGATTTTCCTTTACGGGGTAGGGGGTAAGTAAAATAAACTTATTTCAAACTAAAAACAAACTTATTTTTTTACAGAAAAACTCACTTAAAGGGATAAATCACTCAAACATTAAACTTTTGGCATCATTTACTTACTCTTGACTTGTTCTAAACCAGTGTGATATTTTTTTATTTTTTTATTTTTAGGTCTGTTGAACTTAAAAGAAAATCTTTTAAAAAAAAGCTGGAAACCTGTAACCATTGACTTTCATAGTATTTGCTTTTGCTAAGTCAACGGTTAAAGGTTTTCAACATTCTTCAAAATATCCTCTTTGGCTGGTGTGGATGAGGCTGGGAGCCAGATATGTCAAGATGTTCTTTTGCTTTAGTTCAACTTTATGTTGAAGGTTTGTATGATGATTGTTTTTCATATTATAGAAGGCAACAGTTTTTACAGGTTTTTAACATTCTTCAAAATACCTTCTTTTGTGTTCAGACCACACAAAAAGTCAAGAATTTTCATTTTTTAGTGAACTGTTTGTTTAATTTTGACAATATTTCTGAAAGCAAAACCATATTTTTTACTTGCACTATAAACTTGGTTTGTTTTGGGACAACATGAAGGAATTAAGTTAAATTATAATTACATCAAAGTATAATTAAATATTTTATTTATGCTTGTTTAAACTACTTATTTAAAATCTGCTGAAACAACACAATTGTTTTCATTGGGACAACTTAATTTTTTATGTTTAATCCATATAAATTTGTCAAAAGTGTTAAGTTAACTTAATCAATTTGTGTTAGGACAACATGAATGAATTGTGTGGAACCCTGCATTTTTTACAGTGTATGTGGATTGAACATAAAACATATAAGTTGTCCTCCCCAAAATTGTGTTGTTTCCACTCATTTTAAATAAGTAATCTGCAGAAATAGCAGTGTGTAGACAATTTTTTAGATATTTGGACTAGAAACAAGACAAAACCAACAGGCAAAAGTAATAAAAACCCCTCATCTTGCAGTGTAAGTTGTATTCCTGACAGAGTAAGAACTTCAGAAACAGAAAGACTGCTTTGCAATTTGTTTACAAAAGCAACTTCCCATTTAAAAGGTAATTTGTCCCTCTGTATAAGTTTGTCATTACAGCGTGATAAACCTTTAAGCATAATGGTGTTCCAGTGAAAATGATGTTCAGTATCCTGGTTTGTTTACAAAGCTTTCTGCATTTCACCGACCTGTCAGCTTTGCTCTTATCTTTGTAGAAACAGCCGCTTGGGATGAAAAGGTCTTTTTGTTTACATATATTGTTAATGCTGTCTATCAAACTGTTAAGCTGTGCCACCCAGGCCTTTTTTGTGTAAAGTTAAATACCGATATGAAGGTTCGGTGTTAGATTTTTTTTGGCAACACTTTAAGTAACCATTCACATTATTTACAGTACTACTGGCTTATTACCTGCCTATTACTAAGATAATAACTGTTTACTAGCACTTATTTTACATCCCTAAACCTAACTACTACCTTAATAACTATTAATAAGCAGCTCATTAGTTGAGCTAAAAGTCTCAGTTAATGGTTTGTTAATCGTGTGAATTGTACATTAAAATAAAGTGTGACCATTTAAATTATAACATATCTAGTTATTAAGAAGATAAATTGGTCACTTTATTTTAAGGTACCTAATTTTTCGCTATTAATAAATCAGTAACTATGACTTATGCTCTAAACTCATAATTTGCTGCTTATTTATAGTATTTATGTAGCAGTTACGTTGCTACTGATAAATAAACAGCCAATATCTTAATAACAGCCAGGTAATAAGCCAGTTAATAGTGATAATTGGTAGCTAACCCTTATATTGTTCAGATTTACTCCCCCTTTGGTATATTACTGGCTGTTTTTGCCCCATTGACATGCTTTGGAGATTTCTCAGAAACTCAACAGTAGACTCTCTGGGCAAATTAACTACTACTTTCATTATGTTTGGGGCTGGTTTTGCCCCATCGACTTCCATTATGACGACATTTTTAGATTGCAAAGTCATGACACTATTATGCATTCTTTATTGTTGTTGGTTTTCCAAATTGCACATATTTCACATATTAAGGTTTTAGTTATGAGACTCCCAAAATAATTTCGCAGAAATCAGCAGATTTTTACCAAAATTCTCCGCAGAAATTGCAAAAAACGTGCACAGATTCCGTCTGGCCCTACTAATTACTCTAACCTGCCTAGTTAACCTAATTAACCTAGTTAAGCCTTTAAATGTCACTTTAAGCTGCATAGAAGTGTCTTAAAAAACATGTAGTAAAATATTATTTACTGTCATCATGGCAAAGATAAAATAAATTAGTTATTAGAGATGGGCTATTAAAACTGTTATGTTTAGAAATGTGTTGAAATAAATCTTCTTTCTGTTAAACAGAAATTGGGGAAAAAAATAAAAAGGGGGGCTAATAATTCTGACTTCAACTCTGTGTGTGTATATATATATATATATATTAGGGCTGTCAATATTAGCGCGTTAACGCACGTGATTAATTTGAAATATTTAACACGTTAAAAAAAATTAACGCATTTATCGCAGTTGCAGGTTTTTTTTTATAATTTCCTGTTGTGGTCGACGTGTGTTCAGGGCCGGCGCGCCCATAGAGGCGACCTCCTCACTTTCATCCGCGACACCCACCCCCTCCCTCCCGGTCCTCACTTTTATCCGCAAACCGGTAAGTTTCTATTTCACTTTCGGATGCCGTGATCACTGTTCGCCTACAGCGTCAGTTTAGTTTGCTCCGGCCCTGCGTGTGTTTAATGTGCAAAGAAATATGGATAAAGGAGAATATGGATCCATGTAAATGTACTCAGTGAAAGTGCCAGATGATGTCGCAAGCTGTCAAAGACAGCCCATTCCTCTCTAAGTTGACTCCAAGCGCCCTCAAATGTTTCATTAAGTTTGACATGTTTTCACACTACACTTTTGTGAAGCGTCTGCTTCACGTTGATGTGTCAGAATCGTTGATTGAGAAATAAAGCCATACTTTAAAACGCTTAGTTTAAGCTAATTTGCTTCGATCATGCGTGTTGATGATCTGAAGGGAGTGCGCTGTTCTCTCTCTCTCTCTGTGTGTGTGTGTGTGTGTGT
>CAIGQZ010000217.1:8687419-8702427 GCA_903798205.1 Danio tinwini | reverse complement strand
ATATAGTGTATAAGTTTACAGTACTCAAGCCATTTTGTATCAAAACTTAATTTTTTTGCCGCAATCGGTTTCCTCAAACAGTTTAGTGTATATATATATATATATAGTTAACTATTATATCATTAATTATTAGAACTATTTTGTTATTGATTTTATTATAATTTTTAAAATTAATTAATTTTATTTTATTTTTGTTCATGTTTTAAAATAATAATAATAATAACAATAATAATAGCATTTATTAATATTCTGATTATTATTAACTCACTAAGAAGTATTATTCAAATTAAAATGATTATTTATTTATTTATTTATTTATTTATTTATTTATTTATTTATTTGTTTGTTTGTTTATTTATTTATTTATTTATTTTTTGCATACACTGTAAAACCCAATAAGTTAAGGTAACTCAAACCATTTGAGGAAACCGAATGCAACCAACCATTTAAGGTCAACAACTAATAATGAGTACTGTGGATTTAATCCATTTGAGTACATAAAGCAATTTGAGTACTGTAAAACCCAATAAGTTAAGGAAACATTTGAGAAAACCCATTGCAACAAACCATTTGAGTTAAAAAACTAATCGATATATAACTATCTATGTTTAATTAACTCATTACCTTTAACACTGAGTTTAAAACTCTTTTCAAATGAGTAGAATTAACTTTCAGTCAATTTTGAGTTAACTACACTCGATTTATTTGATAAAGTTGACTGTTGGGTTTTACAGTGTAATAAAATCTAAGTAACTAAGCAAATATGTCAGTCGTCTGCAAACAATTATGTATTAAATTTGTTCTGTGCATTATATTCAATACACAGCATTTATTGGATAATTAATTAGGGCCGTTTAATGGCTGTAATGGAATCCAGCTATTTGAGAGCTGATGCGATGTGGGTTAAAATGTGGAGTAAAAAAGAAAATGATTGTATCCCTTGACACCACGTGCAGGACATGATAATTGGGCAGGTTTTGAAAGCCCATTTATGTGTTGCAGACGTGAAGAGAATGAAGCTGATGTCAGGAAGATGTCAGGCATGTGTCTGCTGGTATTAAGGTAAACAACACTAATGGGCAGGAGTCCTAAAAAGCTGCTTCACAATCAAATCTCGCCTCTGAGTTTTGAGGGATCAGACTGCTTTATTTTTTTTCTCAACCGTACGTCTGTAGTAGTTCAAACAAATCCATTAAGGTGTATTTACTGATTCATGTGTGGAGATGTGAGTGCTTTCTCGCTGAGACTTCAGTCCGGCATCACAATTGTGAAAAGAACAAGTAAACAAGCGTGTCAGTGTGGCCAGATCTGCTTAGAAAAACAAGGAACCTTGTCTGACAGGCCTTAATGAGCAACACCAATGTATGGAAAAGCGGCTAAAACAGTAGGTGGAGAGATTTAACAGTTATTATTAGTTTGTTAAGCTTTATTGTGTTGTACTTTAGGGGCCAAGCACTAGCAAGCCAAACATGTATTTAATTTTATACTATTTATTTTTTTTTAAGTTAATTATTATATAAAATCACAGTATATTATATAAGTGCAGTATGTAAGTTTGACACCCAGTGGTTGAGCTAGGTATCGCACTCCTGGTTTAAAATGCACGCAAGCACAGGTCATTTTACATGACATTTATTGCCATACTACTGAAAGCAGCAGCAGATACAGTTGCAATCAGAATTATTGAACCCCTATTTTTTTTTTTTAAATATTTCCCAAATGATGTTTAACAGAACAAGGAAATTTTCACAGTATGTCTGATAATATTTTTTTCTTCTGGAGAAAGTCTTATTTTATTTTGGCTAGATTAAAAGCAGTCTTTAATTTTTAAAACCCATTTGAAGGTCAATATTATTAACCCCTTTAAGCTATTTATTTTTTCCATAGTCTACAGAACAAACCATCATTATACAATAACTTGCCTAATTACCCTAACCTGCCTACTTAACCTAATTAACCTAGTTAAGCCTTTAAATGTCACTTTAAGCTGTATAGAAGTGTCTTGAAAAACATGTAGTAAAATATTATTTACTGTCATCATGGCAAAGATAAAATAAATCAGTTATTAGAGATGAGTTATTAAAACTATTATGTTTAGAAATGTGTTGGAAAAACCTTTTCTCCGTTAAACAGAAATTGTGGGAAAAAAATAAACAGGGGGGCTAATAAATCAGGGGGTTGAATAATTCTGATTGCAACTGTAGCTCACCTCCATTCACCTCAGAAGCCAACAAATTTCAATTATTCAGCATGTGCATTTAATAATGTTAAAGAGGTTTCATATATATAATTAGATTATAAACCTAACCATTTTGTTAGAGTGCAGTAAATGCACTATTCTATGCTTCTGAATGGCTGTATATAAATGTCGTGTTTCGTCTGGTGCAAACAGCCATATTGCTTATCACTGCAGATCGCATCATGTAGCATGTTGTTAGGACACGGGGTTACAGTGTAACCTACTCATAAAATGTTTACGTTCGTAATATTTATATTATTTGCTAATTATTAACCACCTTATGTGGAACTCTGAATCTGTGTCTCATTTTGGAATATGCTACTGTCCACCAGAGGTGCCATTTCAGACGTGGACACATACTTTGGGAGCCTTTCTGAATCAATGAATAAAATACGTTGTTTTCCACCAAGGCAACCCGGAGTGCTGGAATATAATTGGCTAAACTGGCATTGTGTGGTTTAAATGACCAAAACAAAGACAGAGTTTTCGGCACATAACGCACATTTAAAAAGCAGAATATCTGACTTCGTTTTAGTTAATTAATTAATTAATTGATTGATTTTTAATTACATGTTTTTTTTTTTTTTGTTTTTTTTAATTGATTATTTTATTGGCTTGTCAAGCTTCATTGTGTAACACATTACTGGCCAAGAACTAGCAAGCCAAAATTGTATTTTATTTTATTTTATTTTATTTTATTTATTTTATTTTATTTTATTTTATTTTATTTTATTTTATTTTATTTTATTTTATTTTATTTTATTTTATTTTATTTTTATTTATTTTTTTATATTTAATAGTTAATTATTTTATAAATAGTTAACTATAACTATTATAACTATTTATTTAAACTATTTCAGTTAATTAATTGGTTGATTTTAATTATATATTTATTAATTATTATATTTTATTAGACTTTTTAATAGCTAATAGTTACCTATTACACTGTAAAAAAATCAGTAATTTTATGGTTTATTTCCGGCAGCTGGAAAAACGTAAAATAACGGCCGTTGAATTACAGAAATTTACTGTAAAATAACAGAGGTTGAATTACAGCTGCCGGAAATAAACCGTAAAAGATTTTTTTTTACAGTGTGTAATTAGTTAACTAATTAACAGTTAACTGAACTATTTTAGTTAATTAATTAATTGATTGATTTTAACTATAGAGTTTTTATTTTAATAAAAAATATATATTTTATTTTATTTTATCAGAGCTGTTAAGCTTCTTGCCAAAGATTTTTTTTCATTTGCTAATCAATTTTAAATAATCATTAATAAAAATATATAGAAATGACAAAAATGCACAACAAAAATATTTAAAATTAAAATAAAACTACTGCAATGGTTAATTGTGTGTTCTTGGAAAAAATAAGACAGTCCTGGAGTATCTCAGTGGATAAAGGGGATGACCTCTTGCCTTGCCTTACAATGATAATCTCTTTATTGAAAAACAAAATTCATATATTTTGGTCTATTTGGAAAATATTCTTTGACTTTTTGGAAAATCTAGATGTTGACTCTTTTCTTGAATTGATGGACATTGAAAGTATATAGATTAAACAAAGATGTTATTGCTGTATAATTTAATATTATTTATTTCTTTATTTTTCTTTTTTCTTTTAAAGTGTATTAAGTTATTTTGAATCTATATTATTCTTGTTGTATTTATGCTTTTTTGCTAAACTGAAAAATTAAACCTTTGACATTTTGTATGACAATGATTAAAATAAAATTGTTGTTAAAAATATATATATTTAATTGTTTTATTATTATTATAATTATTATTATTATTATTATTATTATTATTATTATTATTATTATTATTATTATTATTATTGTTATTATTATTAAATATCTTAATGAATAATAATAAAATTATTATTATTTTAAAAAACTACAATTTAATTTTTTTTATTATTATTTATTTATTTTTATTTTATTTTATTAGTATTATTTATTAAGAAATATTACTCAAAATAACTACATTCATTCAGGTTATATATTTATTCTTAATTTTATTTTTATCATTAAATCTAATCATATATGTATTATTGTGTAAAAACTAAATCTGTATTGGTTTTGTTAGATCATCTAACTAACATTTCAGATAGAAAAAAAATCATATATATTAATATTCATTTTTATTTGTAATTATATTTACTCCTGCAGAACAGAAAGGTCTGATAAGCCTTTGGGACAAAAACATTCATGCCGAAGCACGTTGAAACTAAAAGAGCTTCATTATGCTGCTTCTCTTTATGACAAATCTACTGCAATTAGCAGCATATCACCACTGCCCAGTTTTACGATGCAATTAGTAGTCCTTTACCCCCGATGCTTCATTTATAATGGATTTTTTGCACCGGCACTGAGGATTCTGGCTTAATTCCCCTGGCTATCAACGCACCCCAAAGATTTGTTTAATTAAATGTTTACTATAAATGACTGAGTCAATAGAAACCAATTAATTCTGTGCTCAACAACATTGCGTGTCCATATAGGAGTTTAAAAGCAGTTTACATGCAGACTAGGCCATGCTTTCACTGCTGGTTTTTGAATCTTAATCTTTTATCCGCTTTATATTTTTTAAAACAAAAGAGAATGATGATTATTTAAAGAGCATCATATTTTATAGATTCAATTTTAGGTTGTTTGATGGTAGAAGTCAGAGAATTTAGGGTGCTTTCACATCTGTAGTTTGCTTTATTTGGTCAGAACCAAGGGCAATAAATGATACATTGTAGCATTTTCTACCGCCTTTGGGTCGCTTTCTCACCACACTGATTGCTTTGGTCCGAACTATTTGAAAACAACCAAAATGCATTCATGTGACAAAATCCACATCACTCATTGGCCTGATGTTGTTGAACATATTTCCTAAACTGCTTTTCGATTGGTCAGAATTCACGTGCGGGAAAATGCCAATGGAACTCCCGCAAGTAAACGAACCGGCAGACACAAAATGTCGCTTTTCACTATGGAGGGACGACTGCGCTGGCTGATTGTATCCCTGCTTATAGTATACTATATAGTTTGTATTCATCACTTAGGCAAACTATACATTTCGAGAATGAAGCGTGGCTGTAGTTGGAAAACAATGTTTTAAGGCATTGCAAACGGCGAAGGTGCATTCACGTTCAGGAGGAGGCGTGAATTAATTTAGCTAAACTGCAACATGGTCATCTTCCGGAAATATTACCAACGATCCATTAGGTAATGTTTCCCCCCTCTCTCTCTCTTTTGGTAAAGCGCTGTCAACAAATACTTTTCCTCCACATTCCATAATGCACAGGGCATCGGCCTACAGCAGCTGGATTAGTCCAAAAAGACGCAGTACTTTTTGCGATTGGGTCTGTTTTAGTTCGGACCATGTTCTCACCACAAACGATCCACTCCAAGGTTTGTTTGAAAGCGTACCGAGACCACCTCTTCAAGGAGGTCTCTGTAAGCTTTTTTGGTCTGCTTTTGGTGCGCACTCAAGTACGATTGCTACATTCACACCTGCCCAAACGAACCGTACCAAAAGGGAAAACGAACTCTAGTGCAATTCAACTAAATAAGGCAGGTGTGAAAGCACCCTTAATTCAGTCTTAAAGGGGACCTATTATGCCCCTTTTAACAAGATGTAAAATATGTCTCTGATGTCTCTAGAATGTGTGGGCCCTATACACCCAGTACAATAAGGCACAAGAAGTGTTTGGCATGATTTGTTGCTATTTTCACACCAGCGGACACTAATTTTCATGTTTTGCACCACAGTGTTTAAATAACATTTCCATTTGTGGCAATTTGTGGACTCATGGGTGTGCTGGTCTAGAAATAAGGTGTGTTACGGCACATTGTTGGTGCATTGCTACTTTGAGGAACTGAAATAGGCCGCGCCATTGACCAACTAAAAGCTGCTCTAAATTCCAGCACAGAGTGCGTTACACATTACAAATGCTTACACATTGCTTAAGATGCACAGGATGTACAGCAATACACAAATATCTTTACATATGAAAAAGATTTAAAGGATTAAAATCTAATATATATATATATATATATATACATCATTTCTAAATACATATAAAAACCACTACCTCCATGCCTCATCTTGGTGGTCTTTTTTAAGTTTATTCATGACAATTTGCATTTGTATAATGTTATTATTATTAGAAGTATTATTTATTATATGCCTATTTATATTTGTTTTAATAAAAACAACTTTAGATTTGTCCACCTATCGGGTTTTGGAGACGTCTGCATCACCATATGGGGCATAAGAATAGGACATGTGTTTGGATATAACTCAGTTTTTTTACCACACTTTGTTATTATTGTTCATTTATTAATTTACTGGAAATTAGAACTGAATTTAGAAATAGTTTTGAAACAAATCTTTGAGTTTAACAAACAAAATTAAATGTAGACTAATGGATGTCTTCAGTGGAGTGAGTTTCCACCATTTCATTACTCCAAGTAAGTAAAGGAATAAAATAAAGAGTAGAAGTAAAGTAAAGAGTCCAAATAGAGGATGCTTGTTCTTTATCCTCGCACTGCAGATGGTCTGTATAACCGTTTTCTCACTAGTGAATTGTTCAGTTTTTCTACTTACAAAGTCGCCATGTAAATAGCAAATGCACAATGGCGTAATGCAACTGACTCTTAAAGGGAATGGGAGATAAGACTCTGATTGGTATAATGCACATTATGCTCAAAACACACCCATAACTCATTAAGAGAATAAGTACAACCCTGTTAGACCATGCGCCGCGGCACAGACCGTATTTTTCCATCCTTAAAATAGCAAAAGTGAATTTGGACATGCCCTTAATGCTTTTGCAGCATGCGCTTTAGACTTTGCACCTAGATCATTCAAATAGAGCTCTTTATATAAAGTTTTAGCTCAAAATACCACACAAATAATGTTTTATAACTCTTTGAAACTGCTCCTTTTAGGCTTTGATTTAAATTTTGCCATTTTGATGACTGTCGCTTTAAATTCAAATGAGATTGTGCTCTTTTCAAAAGAGTGCGGAGCTATAAACACCTTTGTCTCAGCATAGTGGCAGATTTAAAACATGACAGAAGTACGTAGTAACTAATTTTTCAGTAACATTTGCTTCGTTACATTTACTTGAGTAAAATTGTTGGGTAACTTGGGTAAAGTTGTGTACACTGTAAAAAAATCGGTAATTTTACGGTTTATTTCCGGCAGCTGGTTTGTGTATATATATAAATTTCTGTAATTTAACAGCCATTATTTTGCGTTTTTTTTTGCTGTAAAATTACTGATTTTTTTACAGTGTACTTTTACTCTTAAGTAATTTTTATAGAAAAAATCATTACTCTTACTTTGTGAAGTTTCACAAACTAATTTCGAGAGGAGCACGTGATATGATTGAGCACGTCTGGCTTCTCATCTGTAATCAGTAATAATCCAATCAGAACGATCCAAGCTTACTATATATGGATAATTTTTTCCCTACTGCTCTATCTTCGTTTTGGAAGAATCCCCTCTTCCACCCCATCTCCTCCTTTTCCTCCCTTTTTCTAAGGGGAGCTCTCGAGACCTACCTGATCTCGGATCCCCTGATATGCTTATTGACCAGGCGGGAGCCTTGAGCTCAAGTATCTCCGAGCTCAGGGTTCTCTCTCGGGACAGCATGCCAAACCTGCTAAAATGCTAAGCATATCTAAGTGGGAACTCTTGAAGCTACATTTGGCGGCAAGGCGCGGCATTTGAGGGGTTGTGTTGGAGTGCACATATGTGTTAAACATGGGCAGAACACGTGCAAGTTTATTGGATCTGATCACATGTGGACTCAAGTTCAGTCTGTTCTCACTCCAAGATGCCTATAAGTATAGTTTCAAAATGTGACACATGTTGTACATCGAACTGAAATCGCCAAATGTACAGTTGAAGCCCTCCTGAATTTTTAGCCCCCTATATATTTTTTTCCCACAGAAAGAAGATTCTAATAACTGATTTCTTTTATCTTTGCCATGATGACAGTACATAATATTTCACTAGATATTTTTCAAATTACTAGTATTTAGCATAAATTGACATTTAAATACTGAATTGTCATAGCCTGCTGTCTTGTGTTTATGTCATGTGACTTCCCCATGTGCTGTGCTCCATGTGCTTAATGTGGCGTCATGTGATTCCTTTGTTCCATTTTCCTGCCGTTTGTTAATGTTCATGAGTTTCACCTGTGTTTCTCCCAGTTGGTTATTAGTTCAATCATGTCCCTTGTATTTATACCCGAGTTTGTTTAGTCTCTTGTCTGGTCTTGAATTGTCAACACCCTTGATATCATGCCTGCGTGTATATGTTCCAGTGTCTGTAGTAAGTGCCTTTGATAATAGATATGTGTTCTTTTGATAACTCCTGCAATCCTGTGCATTTGTGAGTGAGCGAAACGTCACATTAACTAGGTAAAGTAGGCAAGTTGTTGTTTAACAGTGGTTTGTTCTGTAAACCAGGGGTTCCGAAACTTTTCAGCCCGTGACCCCCAAAATAACAATGACCCTCAATATCCTCTGAGGTGGTTGCAAATATAGAAACCTTGCATGCAACGGTGCACACACACCAATACGCCCAAGTCTATTATTTTTATTTTGTTTTTATGTACAGTATGTGTGCTGTAAATATGCGAAAGTTTTAACTATTAATTTTTATGTATATGTTTTACGCAGCGGATGCCCTTACAGCTGCAACCTATGACTGGGAAACAAAGTTTAACCTGGTGCTATAAAATCAATCTGCTGCATCTGACGCTATTGTTGTGTCTTTACTATGTTGTAATTAATCAAAAAAATGTAAAGGGTGTAACTATAAACAAATTTTACCTTCAGTAGGTTATGGATAAAGTACGGCAATTCTAAAGGTTTAATAAAATTAATTCAATTTTTGGAAATCACCAAGCAACCCCCGCTTCATTGTCCCCTGACTCCTACTTTGGGAACCACTACTGTAGCCAACCAAAGAAAAAATTATAATTAAGGGGTTAATAATATTGACCTTAAAATGGCTTTAAAAAAAACAACAAAAAAACTGATTTTATTCTAGCCAAAATAAAACAAATAAGCCTTTCTTCAGAAGAAAAAGTATTATAATCAGAATCAGAATCAGAATCAGTTTTATTGCCAAGTGTGCTTCACACACACAAGGAATTTGTTTTGGCAACAGAAGCTTTCAGTGTACATAAAGTGACGAGTGACAACACAAAATTAAATACAAGAAAGAAAAGGCAATAAACATTAAACAGAGATGCAGTTAGTCAAAAAGATCTGTATGTTGAATGTATGTACAGATATGTTGTAAATATACAGGTTATAAGGTGCTGTGTACAAGTGCGTATGAGAAAGTATTGCATGTTTATTGCACAGTAGGGGAATATTTAACTGTTCATGAGGTAGATGGCCTGAGGAAAGAAACTTTTCCTGTGTCTATCTGTTTTTGTGCTTGGTGCTCTGTAGCGCCGACCAGACGGTAACAGTTCGAACAGGTAATGTGCTGGGTGTGAGGCGTCCAGAGTGATTTTACGAGCCCTTTTACTCACTCTGGAAGAGTACAGTTCTTGAAGTGTGGGAAGGGTAGTGCCAGTGATTCGTTCAGCAGTCCGGACTATTCGCTGTAGTCTACGGAGGTCGGTTTTGGCAGCTGAGCTGAACCAGACGGTGATTGAAGTGCAGAGGATGGATTGGATGACAGCTGAGTAGAACTGTACGAGCAGCTCCTGTGCCAGGTTGAACTTTCTCAGCTGACGAAGGAAGTACAGTCTCTGCTGGGCTTTCTTTACAATGGAGTCTATGTGAATGTCCCACTTCAGATCCTGAGAGATGGTGGTGCCCAGGAACCTGAATGACTCTACTGCAGCCACAGTGCTGTTCATGATGGTGAGTGGGGGGAGTGCAGGGGGGTTTCTCCTAAAGTCCACTATCATCTCCACTGTTTTGAGCGTGTTCAGCTCCAGGTTGTTGTATCTGCACCATAAAGCCAGCCGCTCCACCTCCTGTCTGTATGCAGACTCGTCACCGTTCCGGATGAGGCCGATAACAGTAGTGTCATCCGCAAACTTCAAGAGCTTAATGGAGGGGTCTTTTGCAGTGCAGTCGTTTGTGTACAGGGAGAAGAGCAGTGGGGAGAGAACACATCCCTGGGGGGCACCAGTGCTGATGGTGCGGCTGTCGGATGTGATTTTGCCCATTCTGACTAGCTGTTGTCTTTCTGTCAGAAAGCTGGTGATCCATTGACAGACAGAGCTAGGGACAGACAGCTGGGTCAGTTTGTTCTCGAGCAGTGATGGGACGATGGTGTTAAAGGCAGAACTGAAGTCCACAAACAGTATCCTTGCGTAGTTCCCTGGTTTGTCCAGATGTTCTAGGATATAATGCAGTCCCATGTTGACTGCATCATCCACAGACCGGTTTGCTCTATAGGCAAACTGCAGGGGGTCCAGCAAAGGTCCAGTGATGTCCTTCAGATAAGCTAGCACCAGTCTTTCGAATGACTTCATGGCCACAGATGTTAAGGCAACAGGTCTGTAGTCATTGAGTCCTGTGATCTTTGGTTTCTTTGGTATTGGGATGATGGTGGAGCATTTGAAGCAGGATGGAACTTTGCGCTGTTCCAGTGATCTGTTGAAGATCTGTGTGAAAATGGGAGCCAGTTGGTCCGCACAAGTTTTCAGACAGGCTGGTGAAACACCATCTGGACCTGGTGCTTTTCGTCTCCTCTGTTTACTGAAGATCTGACGCACATTATCTTCACTGATCTGAAGTGCCGGGGTGGAGAAGGAGATGGCTGGAGGTGTTGATGGCTGTTTACTGAGGATCTGATGCCCATTATCCTCACTGATCTGAAGTGCAGGGGGTGAGAGGGAGATGGCTGAAGGTGTTGATGGCTGTGTAGGGAGATGATCCGGGTGGGTGTGAGGTGTCTGGTCAGAGGTGTCAAATCTACAATAGAAGATATTCAGCTCGTTTGCAAGATGGTTGTTGCAGTCGATACTGGAGGATGGCGTTTTATAATTTGTGATGTCTTTCAGGCCTTTCCATACTGATGCAGGGTCGTTGGCAGAAAACTGGTTTTGCAGCTTTTTGGCATAGCTTTTCTTGGCCACACCAATCTCCTTTGTCAGTGTGTTCCTGGCCTTATTGTATAAAATCCTGTCCCCGCTCCTGTAGGCATCCTCTTTTTCATGACGAAGCTGTCTAAGTTTTGGTGTAAACCATGGTTTATCATTGTTAAATGATAAGTAGGTCCTGGTAGGGATGCATAACTCCTCACAGAAACTGATGTATGATGTTACAGTCTCTGTGAGCTCGTCTAGGTTGGTGGCTGCAGCTTCAAAAACACTCCAATCAGTGCATTCAAAACAGGCTTGTAAGACCTGCTCTGTGTCGTTGGTCCATCTCTTAACAGTCCTTAATACTGGCTTAGTAGTTTTAAGTTTTTGCCTGTAAGTTGGTATAAGATGAACCAGGCAGTGGTCGGAGAGTCCTAAAGCTGCTCTGGCGACAGAGCGATATGCATCCTTTATTGTGGTGTAGCAATGATCCAAAATGTTATTGTCTCTGGTGGGGCATGTGATGTGCTGTTTGAATTTAGGCAGCTCGTGTGTGAGTTTTGCCTGATTAAAGTCACCGAGAATGATAAAAGCAGAGTCCGGGTGTCGTTGTTCAGTCTCTGTGATCAGATCAGACAGCTGTTGTAACGCAGTCCTCACGTGTGCTTGTGGTGGAATGTAAACACAGACAAGAATGAACGAGGAGAACTCCCGCGGTGCATAAAACGGCTTACAGTTATAGGAAATTCTGTGAAAATTTTCTTGCTTTGTTAAACATAATTTGGGAAATATTTCAAAAAGAAAAAAAAACAGGAGGGCGAATAATTTAAACATCAACTGTACATGAATTTTAGCTCTAACCTGAAATAGTTATGCCTATTTGAACCCTATTAATTTTCATTCATTTGATAACTATGGGGACTTTTAACTTATTGCAATACCAAATTTCACACGTCTAAATGTTTTTAGCAAGCAAACACATATCTTGTGAACCCTACAACTCTGTTCATGAACAAAGGTTCATCTAACATTTTCAAAATCTTTTTCCACAAAACCAAATAAATTGAGCTACACTGTAAAAAAAGAATTGTCATTCACAAGTGTTTTCTGTTTGTTTATGGTTGCGAATTGCATTATGGGACCTTGATCTCTGCTTTGTCGACTTTTAATGTTGAAAATTTAACTACAGTTTAACAAAGTGACTTTTATTGACATTTTGAAATAATATAATGTATAAGAAGTAATATCTAGATAAATAAGTCTGTAAAATAACAGAAATTGTACTGGCAGTTTATTACAAGGTTATTGTGCTGTAATATACAACATCAACGCAGACAATATATCACTTTAAACTATTAAAAATGTTCATAAAAGTCACTTTTTTAAACTTATAAAGGGTAAAAGTTGTTGGAAGAAAGATCAGGATGCCATAATGCAGCTTAAAAGCATAAAAAAATGGGGAAAAATAAAAATATTATTCACAAAATTCTGAAAATGCTAATTTATGGATATTTTTATAGTGTAATAACATTTACTTGAGTAATTTTTCATCAGATTAATTTTTACTCTCACTCAAGTGACTTTTAAGATTGCTAGTTTACTTTTACTTGAGTAAAAATGTATTCAAGTACTTGTACTTTAACTTTAATTTTCTAAACTGCTAAAGTTATCTCTGTGTAAATCTGAAAATGAAAGGAAGTGTCTCAGAATGCATCAGTCTATGGAGACAACAGTGTTCATTTGTGTGCTCTAAAGCATCATCTTCAACAAGTACGGCATTAAAACTCTTAATAGCGGATGGCTGCTTCTCACTCAGGGCTGTTTATGCTAATGAGGGAGAGATCATCACTTATGGGCGGGGCTTTTCCTCTACGCTGACATGTAAAAAGGGAGAATGTCAATCAAACTGTTCCTGCAGACTGATTTTATGGTGTATAAAAAAATTGAATATTTTTTTTTACCATTAGAGGCTGGCTATATTCACACACATTCCAGTGTTTAAACCCCATATAAAACTAATTTTTGCATAATAGGTCCCCTTTAAAATCAAATGGTGTTTGTGAGAGATATTAGCTCTGGTAAAGGTTATTCATTTTGCCCTTGTGTGCATGTGAATGTAGGACAGCAGTGAATGTAAGCTTTCCTCAGGACAGTCTTCAGTAAAACAACTGACCAATACCGGCGAAACACTGCAGGCTTTATTTTGTCACACTTTATATATGACCAGGAGGAGAATTTCCTATCATAACTGTTCCCTTCTGAGCAATATAAATATATCTGCCATCTTATGATTTAAGAAACGTTTGTAAGTGCCGAAAGCCTTCCAGGAATTTATTTATAATGAATCTCAAATAAGAGCACGCATTACAGTCATTGCGCTGCTTTGGTTTGTATTAATATATAACTATTATTAATATTAAAAATGTAATATGCATCATTGTTATTTTTGATGACTGATATTGTTAATGAAAGACTAAAACTGTTGTTGGAGTAAAAATACTTCTAAACCCTCGTAACACATCTGAGTGTTATACACATGAAATTAAAGATTAAAAAAGCCAAAAACATTAAATATGTTTATATGCAGATTTGTCAGCTGTACACCCATGATGCAAATCTCCTGGTCCACCACATCCCAAAGGTGCTCTATTGGATTGGGTTCTGGTGACTGTGGAGGCCATTTGAGTACAGTGAACTCATTGTCATGAAACCAGTCTAAGACGATTTGCGCTTTATGTGCGTTATCCTGCTGAATGTAGCCATCAGAAGATGGGTACACTGTGGTCATAAAGAGATGGACATGGTTAGCAACAATACTCAGATAGGCTGTGGCATTGACACGATGCTCAATTGGAACTAATGGGCCCAAAGTGTGCCAAGAAAATATCCCCCACAGCATTACACCACCACCAGGCTGAACTGTTGATACAAGGCAGGATGGATCCATGCTTTGAGGTTGTTGATGCCAAATTCTGACCCTACCATCCGAACGTCACAGCAGTAGATCATCTTGACCATGTCTACATGCCTAAATGCATTGAGTTGCTGCCATGTGATTGGCTGATTAGAAATTTGCGTTAACAAGCAGTTGGACAGTGGCCGGTAGTGATGCGCGGATGGCGGTTATATCCGCGGGTGCTGCGCATAATCCGCGAGTCGGGTAATAAAAAAATACATTATGATTAATTGTGGGTGGGTCGTGGGTCATAGCAGTTGGCCAGCAAAAAAGCAGAGAGTGGACTTCGCAGAATGTGAAGACGAGACATCCAAAATAATGGATGAAGTGGGATAGTACTTTACAAACTTTCAGTTAGAGGAGTCATCAGAGGAAAATCTGCTATCGTTCTGTGAGAAACAAGATCACTTATTTACACGACTGCAGCGCCTTGCAAGGTGAAGCTTGTTCCTGCAACAAGCGGTGTGAGCGAACGCTCATTTAGTGCAGCTGGCTGTGTTTTGGAGACATGGCGCAATCGCCCAAATCCAGGCACAGTAGATGCTATTCTGTTTTTGCACAGTGCAAAGAAAAAGGCCATATAAACATAACATAGCTGCTGTTTAGGCTGAAGGGGCACTGTCTTTGTTATCTTTTTCTGTAAATATGTAAAAGCTGAATCTGCTGTTAATAACAAACGATCCTTGGTGACCTATAATCATGCTTAAAACAAAGAATTAGAATGTATGTATACATGTGTGTATGTATATAT
>CAIGQZ010000217.1:8658433-8672263 GCA_903798205.1 Danio tinwini | reverse complement strand
TCATTTTCTTGTCGGCTTAGTCCCTTTATCAATCTGGGGTCGCCACAGCGGAATGAACCGCCAACTTATCCAGCACGATTTTACGCAGCGGATGCCCTTCCAGTCGCAACCCATCTCTGGAAAACATCCACACACTCATTCACACTCATACACTACGGACAATTTAGCCTACCCAATTCACCTGTACCGCATGTCTTTGGCCTGTGGGGGAAACCGGAGCGCCCGGAAGAAATCCACGCGAATGCAGGGAGAACATGCAAACTCCACACAGAAACGCCAACTGACCCATATATATATATATATATAATAAAGGTATTGTTAAATACTTATGACATTGATAACATAACATTGTTATTTTAGTAAATAGTGAATTATCAATAACAAAGTGATTAGTAATTAACATTAGTGATTAATGAATAGCAAATAGTGAACAATACCTTTATCACAGTAGTTGTTTTCTCAGCTCTTGTAAACTAAATAAAAATGTAATGATGCAATGTTGAACTATGATTAATAAAATATATACAAGTATTCTCCATTCATAGTTATTTAAAGTCCCCAGGAACCGGAAGCTGCGACCATGTTTTGATTTGTTTTGGGTTTATTTTTCATATTGTGACGCAGTTCTTAGAGAAACAGAATATTAAATAAGAAAACAGTGGCCGTGGCTTATTTTTGCTATTGCAAGCTGATTGGATGTAGTAAAGTAGGTATTTCATTCAGAAAGTTTGGGACAGTTTTTATAACCCACACCACCTTTTTGCCATTTCTGTTTGTTGTCAAAACTGACACTTGGGAGGTGGAGGGGATGGGGGGGGGCTAAGTATGTTAGCTATGCCCAATACCTCACACAGACTTTATCTGAGAATTTAACTGGAACCAAACATGGTGCATTTTCAGATTCAATTTTAGATTACAGGAGCAAACTTTTTTTTTCTTAATGACATGCACAGTTGAATTGTTCACAAATTCAATATGGTTAGTTTTGATTTCATTTGTACTTTAATTACCTAGCTATTTTTTCTTAATAATAAAATACATTTTAATTATTCATTATGGACCATGGTTTTAGTTTTAGGTAAGTAATCAGTCAACATGAAATAAAGGAAGGAGTTTGCCCAAACTGCATTGGTTTGACTATTTATGTAAAGTTGTGTGTTGTATACACAGTGAAGCTAAACCCAAAGTAGCATTTAAATGCATTTGCACAGACTGTTTAATGAAGCTCAATGGTAGCATGAATACATTTACATTACAAAAGTACTACATAGATACTTTTATAAGGTTAATGTGTATCAAATGACTGTGTAAGAAAGCTGTAGGTTATATGATGAGTATTTATTTAAGGTAAAATCTTTCAAAATGTGTCTAAAGGATGTAAGGTTTTTCTCTCCACGTCTAAATCACGAAGAACTTTAAATTAATTAACTACCAAGATGATTAATTACAAGCCGCTTATTAGATTAGTGTTAAGACTGGCGGGTCTGACATTTCCAAGCGACTGAAACATGGCTGTAACAAGTTGATATATTAACCCTTCTGTACTGTTGGGGATGTTTTCATCCACTCTGGGGTGATTTTGAGTCTTAATTTGGCCATAACATTTTCTGTGTAATCTTATTTTGACACATATTTTAAGAAAATGCTTCGAAACTAAATGTTTTTAAAAATTACAGGATTTTAAATCTTTAATTGCCTAAATCATTAATGATGTCACTGATTTGGTGAAAAAACACACAAAAAATGACAAATTTCAATATAAAAAGTAATTGTGGACTGGATTTTTTTTCCTTTTTATCAAAGTCTTGCTTTGATGCATTGTTTTTTATTGATTTTCATTTTTTTCCCCCTAATTTACTGTTGGGGCCTGTTTTTGCCACATTGACTTCCATTATAACCACATTTTTTGATTGCAAAACCATGACACCATATAATCATGCATTTTTGATTGTTGGTGGTTTTCCTGTTGGGAAGAGGTAAATGGTACCAATGGTACCCTATTGGTAGGCGTGGTGTACGACAGAGTTTCAGTCGATGTCATTTTCGCTCAAGGAATAAAAAAAGTCCACAGTAAAGTTGTAGCTACTAAATAAACAATGCATCAAAGCCAATGTTGTTACTAATCGTTCACATGTCCAAGACTGGGATAACAGGTAAAGAAAATCCAGTCCACGATTACTTTTTATATTGAAAATATGGGGAGAAGCAGTGGTGCAGTAGGTAGTCACCTCACAGCAAAAAGGTCGCTGGTTCGAGCCTCAGCTGCGTCAGTTAGCGTGTCTGTGTGGAGTTTGCATGTTCTCCCTGAGTTCACGTGGGTTTCCTCAGGGTGCTCCGGTTTCCCCCACAGTCCAAAGACATGCGCTAGGTGAATTGGGAAGACTAAATTGTCCGTAGTGTATGTGCGTGTATGGGTTTTCCAGTGTTAGGTTGCGGCTGGAAGGGCATCCGCTACTTAAAACATGTGCTGGATAAGTTGGTGGTTCATTCCGCTGTGGCGACTCCAGATTAATAAAGGGACTAAGCTGAAAAGAAAATGAATGAATGAATGTAAATCCGTCATTTTATGTGTGTTTTTGACCAAATCAGTGACATCATTTGTGAATTTGGCAATTAAACTGTTAAAATCCTGTAATTTTCTAAGCAATTTGGTAGTTTTGATCAGGACTGAGGTTGATTTAACAGATTTATGCAAACAAATGTGAAAAATATTTATCTGATGCATTTTTACAGCAGTTTAATTCAGTGCATATTTAACATAACAAAAGGGCAGTAACTAAATTTGAACAGTGCACAAGGGTTAACATTTTTCTCTTTTATTTTGACTGAACCAAACAAACGGGAAAGAAAAAAAAACACAATCATCTTCTGAATTACAACATCAGCCAGGCCTGGGGAAAAGGGTCTTGTGGTATAAACTACCAATCAGACTGTTAGCATGGCATTAACGCCAGTCGGGTAATTCAAAAGTAGACCATTTCAACCAGACCTCACGGTGAGTATTTAATGTTGTTAGGTCTTTCTATCGCATTGTGTGTTTGATTTCCTCTTTCAGCTTTCGGAGGCAAAGGAAGACCCCATGATCCTGTCAGCTTTCATTTAGGAGCTGGTGACAACAGCCTTACTGCGTTAAATCACTCTGTCGCGCGGTATTACCGGCCCGAAAACTAGCTGGTGGAGTCCTGACAGAGTAAAGCCTGCTGATAAAATCACTCTCCGCTCTCGCAACGGGGTCTGCAGGCTTCAGATAGAGGCTCAAACACACAAATACAGCAGGATTGAGCGCATAATTACAGGGGTTAAAGTTTGTCACCACTCCGTTAATGTAAGCTGATGTAAAACCTTGTCATTACTCAAGTTTTAGCTCAGCACAAGCTGTGTGGTTGCCTGCTATAGCGTATTTCTGGCTATTTCTTATCGTTCGGCATTAACGTGTTTAATCAACAAGCCCCGGAGAACAAATGATAACGCTAAATGAATGCAAGTCAGCAAAGCACTGCGATCCAAATAGATCTCTCCGGTTCATTTGATCTGAAAAATGAACAGCAATATCAAAGGGCAATAAACTGCTGCATCAGAATATTTTCCTGCGGTAATTTGAACTCACGACTTGATAGCCTGGTAAAGTCTAATAGTCTATTAGTCTAACATTTGTCGATTAAAGGGAAAGTTCAACCAAAAAATGAAAATTTACTCACCATTTACTCAGGCTCAAGTGGTTGCATATTTTAAGGAGCTTGTTTTTAATGTTGGACTCAATGTCAGAATGCTGTAACCATTGACTTCTATAGGAAAAGCACAACACGGGCTCATTCTGAAAACGTAGCCCTATATACATTTCCGGAGGTCGTAAAATGTAGCCAGAAGTATGCATGTCTGCATTTCATCTTTAAAATGAACCCTACAGGGTGGTATGACACCATTTCTTTTTTTACACTTACCAGCTGACCACTTACCTCCGTATGGATGGATTTCCCGCTGTTACCAGTTTGTCCAGTTAGCTAGCCATGTTTGTCTGCAACACTGGTCAGTCTGTGCTTTTGAAAACACTATTGGTTGGGCTTAGGGAAGGAGAAGAGAGGCTCAGTCAGTCAGTCAGTCAACAGCGGCCTCTGGTGGATTTACGCGAGAACAGCAAGCACGAATGGCACTAGTGAGAGAAATTTAAGTTTTTTAAAAGAGCATATACAGTGGCCTCTCGTGTATTTGCTAAAACAAAAACTGCAAAAAAAGTACCTCCTGGGACCGATTTGCCGCTCTCCAGAAATGTATTCGGTAAGTTTCCAGAACGAAATTGGGTTGGAAAAGCAAATACGTTTTTTTCTAAATATCTTTTGTGTTCAACAACAAGGAAAACACTCAAGATTTCACAAGTGGAGGGTGATTTTAAATCATGAAAAATGTTCAGGTCTAGGTGAACTACAGCTTTAAGGCTATGGTAAAAGGACAAAGATGCAACAAATGTGTATTGAACATTTGTTATTATTTGGCCTATTTATTTTTTTATTATGTATTATTATTATTATTATTATTATTATTATTATTATTATTATTATTATTATTATTATTTGAATCAATGTAATAGATTTATTTATTTTTTACATTTTTAATCATTTGTTTGATTCCTGATGTTTCAATATTTCAGAATAGTTTATTTTTCCTCTCTACATTATGTTCTGAAGTTCAAACATTATCCATACTATTATAACTGAAACTGAAAACTAGTATAACTGTACATGATAAGTATAGCTAGAAAAATTTATTCTAATATTATTTTCGTAACACTTATTATATTGTAGCTAGAAGTACGTAGTTCTGAAGTTCAAACATTGTCCAAAAAATATATTTTTTGGGGGGGTAGGGGCAGGGCTTATTACTGTTATGCAGTATTTTGTTAGCTTAACCCAGGCTCATTCTAAATACGTACCCCTATATACATTTCTTGAGAGCACCAAATATGTCCCAGGAGCTACATTTTGTTGAAGTGTTTGTTTTCACGGAATGTCAAATTTCTCTTGCAAGTGCCATTCACGCCTGCTGTTCTCACGTAAATCCACCAGAGGCTGCTATCGACTGAATGACTGACCAACCGATACCACCTCCCACCCTCTTCTCTAAACTCAACCAATAGTGTTTTCAAAAACAATCCAGAAAAAGAAAAGCCCTCGAGGCAGGCTGATTTTTACCACATTTTTAGGTTTTATCACATTCTCACCCTGTTATTTACTTGTTTATTTTATTTTTTGGCTTCTGTTTTTGTCTTACCTGCTTTCTGGAACTGTTCTTCGCCGGACTTGAACCCAGCGTTGCCACGGTCAACTCCACTCTGCGTCTCAATTCCTCCGATGTACAAGGCGAGTCACTGGACAAACTGGTAACAGTGAAAAAAGCTGTCCATATGGACGTAAGCAGTCAGCTGCTAGCCTGAAAAGGAACGGCGTCATACCGCCCTGTAGCATTTGTTTTAAAGACTAAATGCAGCCATACGTAGCTCTGGCTACATAATTCGCGATCTCTAAAAATGTATATAGGGCTACGTTTGAGTCGACATTGTTTTTTTCATAGGCTTTAGAGAACTTGCACTGGTTAGGCTTTAGTCATTAGAATATAATTATTTAAAGTTAAAAAGTTTTATTGTCTAAGTAATACGGAAATAAAAGATTACAAGACAGATTTTCCATGCCATCATGGATGATGCTTACATTTAGGACACAGATAATACTGATCCACATTTAATGTTGCTGTTATTAAAACAAATCACATCAACAATGTACCGATTGGCTGATGTTTACTATTATTTTATAAGAGGCTGGCCACAGATTATTTTTTGTGCTATTTTATTATTATTATTATTATTATTATTATTATTATTATTATTATTATTATTTTCCAGCTCAAAAACTAGTTTATTTGTGTATATAAAAAGTCAGAGGACACTGTTGAAATGTTTAAAATACACACACGAACAGTCTCAGGTGTACAAAAGACATAACACGCTCTGGTTTCAGGCATTGTATGGAGCCTATGAAAACTAGATTGTGACAATGAAGGAAATTGCAGTCATACGTTTGGACAGGGTTCAACTCAATTTTAAAAAGTGAAGGTGTCCTAAATCATGTTCAGATAAAGTTGTCAGACTCCAGAATGCCCAAGGCCACCATAACCATCCAGTGAGAAAACTCGGTCATGAAAACCAGACTTCTTGTCCTCAATATTGCCTCAATATATAGTTTTCTCCGTGTTGTAAATGTTATGGAGAAGGCCTTTCTTAAAGGAATAGTTCACGCAAAGATGGATATTATGTGACAGTTCAACATCTTGCTGTTCAGATAGAAAATACTGATAAGTAATGATTGATTATATTTTTTTAAAGATTTCCCCTTTTAGTGAGATGCACTTTAAAATAAATCTGACATTTCAACTGAAATGTACATATAATTTATTATGGCTTGTCAAATGTGTCATATGCGTGAGAAGAAACATCAGTTTTGCATGTGTGCCTTTAAATGCAAATGAGCTACACATTTACACACTATTATAACTGTACATGATATGTATAGCTAGTAAAAATTATTCTAATATTATTTTGGTACTAGTTTAAAATAATCAACATAGACTCATTCTGAAAATGTAGCCCTGTATACATTTCTGGAGATCGCGATTTATGTAGCCAGAAGTACGTATGGCTGCTTTTTGTCTTTAAATTGAAGGCTAAAGAGCGGTATGATGCCGTTCCTTTCACGCTTACCAGCTGACCGCTTACCTCCGTATGGAAGGCTTTCCCACTGTTACCAGTTTGTACAGTAGCTCACCATATACGTTGGTGAACTTAAGACACAGTGTGAAGTTGACCACAAAAAACGAAATTTGAGTCCTACGACGAACTATTTCAGAAAGCGGGTAAGACAAAAACCGAAGCCAAAAACTAAAATAAACAACTAAATAACAGGGTGAGAATGTGGTAAAATCTGAAAACATGGTCAAAATCAGGAAATTTTTTTTGGATTGCATTTTAAAACACTGTCGATTGGGTTTAGAGAAGTGGGTGTGTGCTGGTTAATCATTGCTTTTGAAAACACTATTGGCTGGGTTTAGGGAAGGAGGAAGGTGGGTCAGTCGATCAGTCAGTCAGTCAATCAGTCAGTCAACAGCGGCCTCTGGTGAATTTACGTGAGAACAGCAGGAACAATTAGCACTAGTGAGAGTGTGAGAGCACGTATACAGCAGCCTGCGAGAGAAATTTGCATACACAGTGGCCTCTGGTGTATTCACGAAAACGAAAACTGTAAAAAAAAAATCAAGTAAAATGGTATACGTTTTCTTACATACGTTGTATAGGGGTACGTTTTCAGAAAACCTGGGTTGCCTAATTTGGATTTTGTTAGTTTTTTCTTTAAAAAGTTAGTATGGAAACCCAACTAAGGTTAAAGAAGATGTATCGCATGTGAGAAAAGAGTGATAAGAAACACCAAATTTAAAAGTTTTCTCTTGCATGATGTGGTCTTGAACTTGTGACTAAAAAAGGGTTAATGTGAATATTGGGAGACGGAAACACATTTGCTGAATGAACAGTTGTGTAACGAACATTATACCCAAGTGACCAATCAACTGTCTTCATTATGCTCGCCTTGTTATCTGTTGGTTGCTTGGTTACCAATACTACAGTGAGCCACTCTAACAACTTAAAGGCGAGTCATTTCACTCGTTGGTCATCTTTTAAACACCTGTATGCTCAGGCATTCTGTTTGAATTGGAAAACATCAAATTCTCCAAAATTGCTTGCCAAGACTACTATTTTATATTAGGAATCACCAATAAAATTAAACTCTTTAATTTAGAAATCACACAAAATATGCAAAAACTCAAGTCTGGTCCGAGCCCCTCCCCCGGAGAATCCTCAGTCTATAGTGATCAACGATTAGCTTCTGTACTTAAAAGCAGGGCTTCATTCCCCATATTGACTGTTACGCCCCATTCACTTTGAATGGGTGATGTCAGGCGTTGCCGAACTGCAATGTGGATTTGTTGGCGCCGCTTCAGTGGTGTTGCTCACTGCAGAAGTTGGGACTTGCTCAACTTTTCAAGCGCCGACGGAAGCGTCAGCCAATAAGATTGCTGTATGCAAATGCACTAGCTCAGACAGCGGCCTATTGCTGACTAATTTCATTGGCTGACGCTGATATGACGATCGCGTCAGCCCCAACTTCAGACACGCCCTCTGTCAAGCGTTGACGCTGAAGCCCCGTGTGAATGGGGCGGTACACTTTTCCCCATTCATAGGTCAGTGGTCCTCAACCACCGGGCACCGGTCCGCGGGTCAATTGGTACCGAGCCGCACAAGAAATCATAAATTATTTCTGTTTTATTTATTATCTATGTCAGAACAATCTTTTATTTTTAAAAATTACCTTATTCTCTTGCTTACATCTCCGTCACTTGAGCGCTCAAATTTAACCCACAACCTGCAAAATGAGTAAGAAACAGACGTCTTTGGAAAGTTTCTTTGCTAAGGAGAAAAGGCCCAGTGAAGGACCCACTAACTGCCAAGGAATGGATCTGCAAAACCCATTTGTCAACAAATCAGCTGAATCCAGCATGTCTGTGCAAGAAGATCAACTCCTGGAGATTACAATTGACAGCGGCCTTTTAGATGACGGCCTTTTTTTTTTTTTTTACTAGAGGTCGTGCAAGTTCGTTATTTTAAATGGAGGTGTGCTGCACGTGCAAGCCCCTTCTACACGCACCAGTTAAATGAATACCACGAGCACACCACGAGTCACGTGACAAGAACTGACCGATCAGCTTTAGCTTGTATGGAATATACACATTTCAGTAGACTAATTATCTAAGACAAACACAAACACCCAAACGCTGCAGTGCTTTGTAATTTTCTCCATAAATAAAACTTGCATCAGAGTGACAGCTCGTCATCCTCTTAGAAAACGATTGACACCCCTGGTAAAATTGTCAATCGGTCCACAGTGATAAAAAGGTATAGGCCCACTGATATAAGTGACACGTCTTGTGTATTCTATAGTCTTTGGTGAAACACACCTAATTTGGATTTGTTTGTTGTTGCTTTTTTCCTTTTTTGCAAACTTCGAAAAGTTGGTATGAAAACCCGAGTAATGATGAAGAAGTTAGAAACTATGATAACTTTATCCAAATTAGCCACATAATATTACCAAGCACATTCACAATGGGTGTTTAGAAAACACATATCAAAGTCCCAATGATTGCAATCTATCTTTTCCCCTGTTTATATTGTTTCCATGAACGAACATCCCCCTATTATTACATCACACCAAGCATTTCATTGACAGTCACTGTATAAACACATATCAGTCTATCAGTGCTGGGGTTTGCAGTGTTTGCATGAAGATAATAGCAGCCTTCAGTAGGGCAGATGGGAGGTCATTTTTAACCTATCAGCTTTGATTTTTCCATGTATTTCCGACACGCTTGGCTGGAAACGCAAACAATTAGGCTGATAAAATGAGCTCAACCTAAACTGTCTGCGAAACTCAAACAAGTTCCTAATTAACTGTTTTGGGAGGTCAGCAATCAGTTGTTGTTCAATTTATATCCCAAGTGTCGGCGCTTATGTAAAAAAGAGCTCCAGTCAGGTTTGTGTTGAGTCGGCTGGTTTATAGCCCTGGAAAGGGCACTAGGGGGATGAGCGCAGAACATCGGCATTTGTTACGCCTTAAATAATTCAACAACACCATTCCAAGGCTTTTTGTCAGCAGTAATTTGTAATGCAGTCTATTGTGACAGAACACTTTTGTTTACATCTTGCATGCATCATTATAGGAAACAGAATGATGGCCTGATCTTGCAAACAGCCTTGAACTTTTTTTGCATGTTTAATATCATAAGCACGATAAAATGGGATGCTTTAAATGAAAGAACTTTCATGGTATTTTATATATTTTAGGTAAATTAAACTTTAATATTTATTATTTATTAATATTAAATATTAATTTAGGTTTTTTAATGATGATGATGATAATAATAACAATAATAATAATAGTAATAATAAATTATTATTATTATTATTATTATTATTTATACTTATAATTATTATTATTATCATCATCATTATTTAAAAACCTAAATTAATATTTAATATTAATAAATAATGAATATACTTATTATTATTATTATTATTATTATTAATAATAATAATGATAAATAATAATAATATTTTTTATTATTATTTATCGGTTTTATTTAATAATAATAATAATTTATTATTAATATATTATTATTATTATTATTATTTAAATAATAATTATTGTTAATTATTATTTGTTAATTATAATTATTGTTGTTGTTGTTGTTGTTGTTGTTGTTGTTGTTGTTAAATAATATTATTATCATTATTATTATAAAAATTAATTTTTATATTATTACTATTATTATTATTATTATTATTATTATGTTGTTGTTGTTGTTGTTGTTGTTGTTTTTTGTTGTTGTATAAAACTTTCAATAGTAGCAATAGTTGTCAGTAATAAAAAGCCTGCTTTATTATTTTATAAATATAATATTTTATAAATATAATATATTATCTATACTGTTAAATCTAGCACATAATAAAAAATAAATAAAACACTCTATGTATATAATTTTTATATTTTTGGGTTGAGCAGGAATTAGTGTCTGTAAATAATATCCACTATAGAACACATGCACATAACTCAATTATAGGAAGCACTGGCACACAAACCCAGGACAGCTGCAAAGTATGTCAGCTGCAAAATTTAAGGTAAACTAACACTCTAACATTTAAAAATTGGTGCACTATAAAACAGGCCCGTAGACAGGGGAGGTTTGAGTGGTTCGAAAGACCCACCCCTCACTAGTAAAGGTTCAGAAATTTGTTCCATACATGAGCTCATTTGTCCTATTTTGACTGCTATGCCATCATAAATACAGAAAATAACCCATCTATAAAGGTTTTAAGACTAAATGGAATCCTCTGTTGGCTGTGGTGACTTCAGCTAATCAGTTTTGGCCAATGCACACAATTCTTTTTCATGAATTAAACATCCAGCTGTGCAAGAAAACACAATCTGACGTAAGTGAAGTCATCTTTCGCTACTGTATTGTTTTTAAATAGAGAAAACATTTTACATGTAACTTTTATTCAAAATCTTGGACCTTATTCTTGAAAGAAAAAATGACCCATGAAAAGGTGTGAAGCACCAAAAGCGACCCATGTTAAAAATTAATATGAATATTATTTTGGCTAATGTTGTTATTCATGATTTTTCATATGTGCTTTTTGGTTATGATGATCATCCGACAATCTATTTAAGCTAAAATAGTGCTTCAAGAGTTCACACTTAGCTGATGATTGATTATAAGCAAGTTTGGCATGCTGTCCCGATAGAGAGCCCTGAGCTCAAAAGGTCCTTGAGCCCTGGGCTCCCTCCCGTTTGCAGGGCGAGAGGGGAGCTTTAAGCTCAGGTAGATCGAGAACTCCCCCCTTTTGTTAGAGTTGATGAAGAAAATAATTGCTACAGAGAGATATGCTGATGGATAAAAGTTTGACTAGTGCTAAATTTAGATTGTTCAATTAACTTGTAGTGCATGTTTTTGGAACGTGGGAGGAAACCGAAGAACCCGGGGGAAACCCACGCAAACACGGGAAGAACATGCTAACTTCACACAGAAACGACAGCCAGTCTGTTAAAGGACTTGAACCGGTGACGTTCTTGCTGTGAGGCCGTAGTGCTAGTCACTGGGCCACCGTGCCGCCCTATGAAAGGAAAAGAGGAGGAGTAGGGGTGGAAGGGGCGATTCTTCAAACGAAGATGACTGTAGTAAGAAACCCTGCCTCTTTATAGTGGGTTAGAAATCGTCTGATTGGTTGGTCATACATGGTTAATGCATGACCAGCGGTGTTCAATCATAATCACGTGGTCCTCTCGAAATTAGTTTATAAATAAACTTCACTTAGAACGTCACTAAAATGCAGTATTTAAATCTCATTATTAAATGGTAGCCTAAATGAGGCCTATAACTGCGAAAAGTTAAATTTATTGAGAAAAAAGACCCACCCCGTTCACCAGACTGGCTACGGACCTATAAAAGTTCAGTAAATATCCTCTGAATCATCCTCAGCTAGATGAATATGCATTTTTTTTAAGTCAGTTACACTTCTGCATGCCCTCTCCATAAACCGCTGTGTTACGACATCCAAGCGTCTGATCATCCCAGCTCAATAATGCACCGTAACTGCGTGCTTTAATTTGCTGGTGATGTCATGTGCCTGTTATTGTTGCCCTCGCTGTGACGAATCATCACTTTCTGTGTCTCCCCCGCCGTGTAAAGAGCATCACATCAAAACAGCACAATGTAATCACCAACATCAATCTCTTCTGCTCCTCCTGAACACTAGTGAGACGTCTCCAGCAAACGTAATGCAAAAGCATTGTTCCAAAACGCAGAGAGCTGACGGCGTTATAAAGTCCCCATGAAATCTAAATTCAACTTTTATTTGCCTGCTACTATGAAGTATTATGTCTGTCTTAAGCTTATCTATAAGCTAGTTTTTTATAAATAAAAAGTGACACAATTATCATTTAAAGGGCACCTATTTTACCCCTTTTTCAAGATTTAAAGGGCCAGAAACCCCTCTGTCTCAGCAGGGTGTTTTCACACCTCTAGTTTGGAAAAAGTCAGGAAAGTGCATGTGTCCAGCTCTGTTTAGGTGAGAGTGTCAGGGGAGGGAAAGAGAGAAGGTTTTGCAAAAATGGGAGTTTCCATTTGGGCACACGCTGATTTTCACAGAGGCAAAACAAACACATAGACGCATGGAAGAAAGACAGTGACTGTGTTTATATGGACATCAGTAATCAAATTATTTGCCAAATTATTAATTTGTCGACTTTAACTGCAGTTTGGCACTTTCAGTTTTTATTCAGGAACATTTCATGCATGTCCCCATGACAAACGAGAGGAACTGCTGGAGAGTGGAGTTTTAAGGGAATGTTTGATACTCGGATTTCATCATTTCCAGATGCGAAAAGCTCTCGGGTAAAAATGTTCCTTACAAACGCATTTCTGTCACGTGCCGCGTGCACTGTAATCCACACGTAAGTCCAGCTGCACTCTCATAGCAGGGAAATGAAAACAAAACCTTCGTTGTAGCTCAATAATAAATGCAACACTGATGACCCATGTCTCCAAATTCTTGTTCTTTCACTTGTTTTGGCAACACAACGTGGCGTCTCTCTGCCGTCTAAACACTGTAACAGGTAAAAACAGTCTTCGAAGCTATCATGCATATTAATGAAGTTGCACTGCATACACAATAGAGCGCGCTGATTAGTTTCACCCAGGTCTTTCTCATGAATTACTGCTGCACACTCAGAGACATCACGATGTACTCGCAGGTACAGACACCCACTCTCCACGCTATACACACAAGTATCTGATCGCCGTGATGCAGTTTCAAAATTTCATGTCAAACCGGAAGAACGAATTTGCTTAAAATAATGCAAAGACAAGCAATTTTCACTATTAAGTGCAATATATGTGTCCTCATAGTGTTTATAGCAGCGTGGGACACATGACTATATGACTGTCAACAGCTCAAAAAATGTGTTTTGGTGTTTCATGACCCTTTAAGATGAGTCTTTTGTGTCTGTAAAGTTTCAGCTCAAAACACCCATCAGATTATTTATTATACCTTTCAGAACAGTGGTAATTTCTGCTCTTGTGGCCTGTGCCTTTAATGCTGGTTCTCCCTGCCCACAGTTCCCATGTGCCTGTCAGAGTGTGCCTCAATCTCTGCCTTGGCTGCGTCAGATAAACAGC
>CAIGQZ010000217.1:8644987-8658333 GCA_903798205.1 Danio tinwini | reverse complement strand
CCCCCCACACACACACACACACACACACACTTTTCGTGAAACCGGGACTGTCACCAGATCCACCTGAGATCCACCTGAGCTCAAGCTTCTCTCTCGCTCTGCAAATGGGAGGGAGCCCTGGGCTTGAGGATCGCTTGAGCTCAGGGCTCTCTCCCAGGACAGCACACCAAACAAGTTTTTGATAGATCATCAGTTAAGTGTGAACTCTTGAATGTACAAAATAAACCTGAATTTAACTTCCCCAAACCGTGATTGAAGCGTCGTCTTTTATAATTGTACTGACATGCGGCTGTGGTGATAAATTAAAGATGGTAAAATGGCTGTAATTCATAACACAAATGCACAGTTTTAAAAACGTCTCAAACTTGTAAAACTTGATCACATTTGATAATGATTGATGATCACAGAGAGCTGAACAGATCTTTTAATCCCGGTTGCTTTGCGCATGTCCTGTCTTGTTGATTCGATTATACATGTATTACTATGAAGACATGTTAATACGCGGCTGTCAATCAATTTAGTGGGCGGGGAAACCGCACTCCTAAGTCATGTTGTGGTTGGCTTTAAAATGGCAAGGATTTGGATCCTATTTTAACATCAGGAAATAAAAAAACAGACTTACTGTCTTTATATCACCCCAATATGACTGTAGACACACCATACCTACACACAGTTCTGGTCAAACAGCTTACAAAAGATGATTTTCATCATAGGTGCCCTTTAAAGGTAACTGAAAATTGAAAAAATCTGAAAACTCATCACCATTGGCTTCCATATTTGTTTTTCCTACTATGGATGTCAATGGTTACATGTTTTTAGCTTTCTTCGAAATATCTTCTTTTGTGTTCAACAGAAAAAAAACTTTTAAAGGTTTGGAACCACTTGTAAGGAGCCCCTAAAGTGACATGTGCATGTGATACAAATGTCGTGTGTATGCAATATGCATGTCTATGTTGTGTGCACATGAGACTATATCATGTATACTGGCTACATATGTCATCCCCACACAATGCACGTTTTGTGCACACAGTACTTATGATGGGTGCAAGCATTACGTATATCATGTGCACATGTACTATGTCAAGTGCACTAGATATGTAAGTCTATTTCATGTGCACACAATACTATATTATGTGCATAAGATACGTATCTGACAAAAGTCTTGTCGTTGATTCCAGTTGTAAGAGTAACAAATTATAATTTGACTTCTAGTTGATTATAAAAGTGGAAAGTGGAAAATTGAATCATCTGTTGAACTGCATCCCAATCATTACAAATACTGCAGAAGATCTATTGGAGCCCACAGGGACCCAATATTCTCACAGAAATCAGTCAAGTTTGGTGAAGGAAAATCATGATTTGGGGTTACATTCAGTATGGGGGCGTGCAAAACTCTGCAGAGTGGATGGCAACATCAACAGCCTGAGGTATCAAAACATTTGTGCTTCCCTTTACATAACAAACCACAGGAGTGGGCAAATTTTTCAGCAGGATAGCGATCCTCATGCTTCAGCCTCCACATCTAAGTTCCTGAAAGGTCAAGGTGCTCCAGGATTGGCCAGCCCAGTCATCAGACATGAACATTATTGAGCATGTCTGGGGTAAGATTAAGGAGGAGGCACTGAAGATGAATCCAAACAATCTTGATGAACTCTGGGAGTCCTGCAGGAACGCTTTCTTTGCCATTCCAGATGACTTTATAATAAGTGATTTGAGTCATTGCAGAGATGTATGGATGCAGTCCTTCAAGCTCATGGGAGTCATACACAATATTCATTCTTTTTCCACTGCACCATGACTTTATAATCTATACTGTACATTATTTATGTTAAGTGACAAGACTTTTGGCTAAGCAAAGTCAGACCTTACAGTCCTAATTAAATAAATAAAAATCAAGGCATGATTATATTTTATTTTGGTAAAATAAGCGTAATCTAGAGGCCTTTGCCTTTCATATAAACCACTTCTGATACCAAATGATTAACAACAAGTCAAGTTATTTTTTATTGTTAATTTGATGATTTTCATGACATCACCGCATAATTCAATCTCATTAGATTTTCTGACCAATCAAATGTGCTCAAACCATTTTACTATGATTTTACTATAGTCATGCTAATGTAAACCACTGGCAGAAATATGTAATAATCATTTAATAAAATTATATTATTATTATTTAGACCATAGGTCTCAAACTCAATTCCTGGAGGGCCGCAGAGTGCACAGTTTTGCTCCAACCCTAATCAAACCCAGCTGATCCAGCTAATCAAGGTGTTCAAGACTACTATAGACTATTAAGCAGGTGTGAGTTGGAGCTGGTTTGAGCTAAACTATGCAAAGCTGCGGCCCTCCGGGAATTGAGTTTGAGACCATTGAGAGTTTGTTTGGTTACTTGTTTAAAATAATAATGAGGTTCTTATACCTGAGCATAATAATCTACAAATATGCAATATAGGTCAAAGCTATAATCTTACAGATAATACTGTTTCTATGAATGACAAAAAAATTACATCTGGATACTAGCTCACGCTTCTGGACCTATCAACTCAAGTTATTGTCGAATGTGCATTTCTAAGAGACAAAACTTGTAGAATTATTAATATTACATGCAGAAAGCTACCAAATCAGGTGATCATGCCATCTTACAGAAGCACCATCTCCAGCACTGTCAGATGCTATTCTGGAGTCTGAGAACAATTCATTTATTCATTGAGTGGATAAACTTGTATTTTTGATTTCTTCCTACTGTCCAGCAGAGATTATCGCTTGTTGTTTTTTTATCCAGAGCATCTGCTCTTCAATTGTTTATTCAGCTGAGATTGTGAAGTTTAAAAGGCCTGTTCTCATTACTCCCATGACTCAGTTTGATCTGCGTATAAATAGTTCAGTGGGAAAAAAAAGTGATTAATTTTTCATAAACATGGAAAAGTAGGGCTGAATATCAATGGAACTAATGAAATCAGAGTAAAGGGGTTGGAGATAAAAGAAGGAACGGTCACTGGAGAGGGATGAAAACTGAGGAGCAACACACTCAGCACTGCAGCTGATATACAGAGCACAATGTTTGGATAAGATTGAGCTGTAAAACAAATCAACATTTTATCTTTTACTCGCCCTTGTGTCAGTTTTAAAGTTAAAGTCGTTTTAAGCAACTAAAGTTACGCTTGTTATGACTGATGTATCCATGCCATGCACTACATTATTTTGGAAAAATTTGAATCTTTAATCAAATATTATAACCCTCCCTCCCAGCTTGAAATGATTTTGCTTCACCTCTGGTCACATTGAATGCCTTTAGGGAGGAGGGGCTATCAGTCTTTTACGGTGGGGCTATCAGTCATTTAGGGCGTGGCTATTAGTTGTTTAGGGCAGGGCTATTAGTCATTTAGGGCAGAGATATTAGTTGTTTAGTGCAGGCTATCAGTCGTTTAGGGCAAGGATATCAGTCATTCAGGCCAAGGCTATCAGTCATTTAGGGTGTGGCTATCAGTCCTTTAGAGTGGGGCTATTAGTCATTTAAGGAGGGGCTATCAGTCAATAAGGGCCGATGTATCAGTCATTTAGGGCATGGCTATCAGTCATTTAGGAAGGGGATAACAGGCATTTAGAGCAGGCATATCAGTAATTTAGGGAGTGGCTATCAGTCATTTAAGGCAGGGCTATCAGTCATTTAGGGCGGGGCTATCAGTCATTGCCTACAACAGACACACACTTCGAGAAATTGGCTCCCTCGTCGCACACCGAAAACCGGACTTTGAGTTCTTCAACGACGCTCTGTTTACAAACACAACAACAGAGCCCTTTGTCTGGGCCACACAACCGAGGCGACGACGCAAACGCAGCCGGAAAAGAGGAAAGAGAGCCGGCGTCCTGGTCAGACTAAGACGCCGTGGATTTCGACCTCCGCTCCCCACCATTCTGCTGGCTAACGTTCAGTCACTGGACAACAAACTTTGCGAGCTACGAGCGCGCATTTCCTTCCAACGGGAAACAAGAAACTGCTGCATTATCTGTCTTACAGAAACCTGGCTAACTGCGGAGGTACCAGACACAGCTGCTGAACTTTCGGGGTTCTCCTTGCACCGCGCGGATAGAACGAAAGAACTCACAGGGAAAAGCAAAGGAGGAGGTGTTTGTTTCTTTATTAACAACTTATGGTGTGATGAGAGAAACATACACCCAGTTAGATCATTTTGTTCTCCTGATCTGGAATACCTTATGCTTCGGTGTCGACCATACTGGCTACCAAGGGAATTTACATCGGTCATTATTACGGCTGTTTACATCCACCCTCAAGCCAACACAGAGCAGGCGCTCAGAGAACTGTATGGGAGCATAAACGAGCAGGAAACCGCACACCCGGAGGCAGCGTTTATTGTTACAGGGGACTTTAACAACGCCAATCTCAGGAAAATCGCTCCAAAATACTTTCAACATATCACCACAAACACGCGTGGCGATCGTATTTTGGACCATTGCTACTCTCCGTTCCGGGATGCTTACAAATCCCTCCCCCGCCCACCATTTGGCAAATCAGATCACTCTTCTGTTCTGCTCTTGCCTGCTTACAGGCAGAAACTGAAACGGGAACCACCCACCCTCAGGACGTTTCAGAGCTGGTCAGACCAATCGGATTCCATACTTCAAGACTGTTTTGATGACGTTGACTGGGAGATGTTCCGGGCAGCTTCTGATGACGACATCGAAGTGTACTCAGACACAGTTACGAGCTTCATCAGAAAGTGCATAGAAGACGTGGTCCCAACAAAAACTGTCCGTATCTACCCCAACCAAAAACCATGGATCAACGGCGAAGTTCGAACAGCCCTATCAGTGCGAACTTCCGCCTATAAATCCAGAAATGCTGAGGAACAAAAACAAGCAAACTACAACCTCAGGAAAACGATCAAAGCAGCAAAACGTCAATACAAAGACAAGATAGAGGGTTAATTTAACACCAATAACGCAAGGAGCATGTGGCAGGGACTTAATTACATCACGGACTTTAAAAGTAATAAATCCACCACTGTGAACATTGTCTCTCCCGGACGAGCTCAACTCGTTCTATGCCCGCTTTGAAACCCAGGACAGCGCGCACACACAGCGCGCTCCCGCGGCCGATACAGAAACCGCCAGCACACTCACTGTTTCTGTAGCGGATGTAACGAGATCTTTCCGTCGCGTGAACATCCGAAAAGCTACGGGCCCAGATGGCATCCCTGGACGTGTACTTAAAGCATGCGCACACCAGCTAGCGGGGGTTTTCACGGACATCTTTAACCTCTCGCTCTCTCGGTCTGTGGTTCCCACATGCTTTAAGACAGCTACTATTGTACCAATACCGAAATCAGCTAAAACCACATGCTTGAATGACTGGCGTCCAGTTGCACTGACACCCATCTTCAGCAAGTGCTTTGAGAAGCTGATTAAAAATCACATCTGCTCTGTACTGCCCGCTAACACTGACCCTCTGCAATTTGCATACAGAAACAACCGCTCCACTGATGATGCTTTCACCTTGCACACTGCTCTGTCTCACCTGGAAAACAAAAACACATATGTGAGAATGCTGTTTGTGGACTACAGCTCAGCATTCAACACCATAGTGCCTGCCAAGCTGGTGATAAAGCTCCAGGGTCTGGGCCTACACAGCTCTCTGTGCAACTGGATCCTGGACTTCCTGTCAAGCAGACGCCAGGTGGTCAGAATGAACAACATCACCTCATCCACACTGACCCTCAACACTGGTGCTCCACAGGGCTGTGTTCTCAGCCCACTCCTGTACTCCCTGTACACACATGACTGTACATCCAAACACAGCTCCAACGTCATCGTTAAATTTGCTGATGACACAACGGTGGTGGGCCTAATCACAGATAATGATGAGACGGCCTACAGAGAGGAGGTGCACACTCTGACGCAGTGGTGTCAGGAAAACCACCTCTCACTCAACATCAGCAAAACCAAGGAGCTGGTGGTGGATTTCAGGAGAGAGAAGAATGAACACACTCCCATAACCATCAACGGGACACCAGTGGAGAGAGTCAGCACTTTCAAGTTTCTTGGAGTACACATCGCTGAGGATCTGACATGGACTGCTCACACAGACGCAGTGTTAAGGAAGGCACAACAACGCCTCTTCTTCCTCAGGCGCCTCAGGAGGTTTGGAATGAGCCCCCACATCCTCCGCTCGTTCTACACCTGCACTGTGGAGAGCATCCTCACTGGCTGCATCACCACCTGGTACGGGAACAGCACCAGCAGCAATCGCAAAGGTTTACATAGGATTGTGCGAACTGCTGGACGTGTAGTAGGAGGTGAGCTTCCCTCCCTCCAGGACATCTACACCAGGAGGTGCATGAGAAAAGCCAAGAGAATCATCAGCGACTCCAGCCACCCAAGCCATAGACTTTTCTCTCTGCTACCCTCAGGCAGACGGTTCCGCAGCATTCGGTCACGCACCAGTCGACTGAAGGAAAGTTTCTTCCCTCAGACTATCAGGCTGATGAACACTTAACACACCCCACACAAACTCTCCCATACCCCACACCATAAAGATGTAGCATGCACTGCACTTTAACCAATCCATACTTAAACAATACTGCCTACAACTATGTGTACACCTATCCATCGTACGCATCACTGTCACATTGCCAAATTTACACTGTTTTGTTTCTTTTTTGTGAGTATGTTGTTGTATTTTGCACTGTCTGTATTTTACACTGTCGCTGTATTTGCACTGTCTGTATTTTGCACTGTCTGTATTTTGCACTGTTGTTGTATTTGCACTGTCTGTTTTTTTGCACTGTTGTTGTATTTGCACTGTCTGTTTTTTGCACTGTTGTTGTATTTGCACTATCTGTATTTTTCACTGTCTGGAGCCAGCACCTAAGCTTTTCACTCATCATAGCACACGTGCTGCTGATGATGTGACAATAAAAGTGATTTGATTTAGGGAGGTGCTATCAGTCATTTAGGGCAGAGATATCAGTCATTTAGGGTGGGACTATCAGTCATTTAGGGCAGGGATATCAGCCATTTAGGGTGGGCCTATCAGTGAATTAGGGCGGGGCTATCAGGGCATGTCTTGTTTCTGCTCTGCTTTAGTCCATTTATTAATCTTCTTTTATTTTGTTGGCAAAGCCAACCATTCAGCAATCCAATTGGTTCCCAAAGGACAGAATCATGCACCGCCCTACTTTTTTTCTCATTTCAGGCCCATTTAAATTGGATGTACGTCACAATTTGAGATAAATGAGTTCATAAATACGATCTTTCCAATATTACTTGAACACACCACTAGTGTCCCATTTTAAAGTAAGCATATTATTTGACATTTCCTCTTGGTAATTTGATATTTTAATGTAATCACATTATTTATACAGATATGATTGTGTTGTATAAATAATACCATAAAACGTGAAATAATAGCACAAGTGTGAAAATCCCCATCAGATTAATTGGGTTTTTATTTCCATTTATTTCAGCTTGTAATCGAGCGTCTGAATTTCTGAATATGAGTAAATAATGCTGGAAGGACGCCGGTCTGATGTTGACAGTAAAAGACTGTATGAGTGCTTGAAAAACTGCTCTTATGCAATAAGTGGTATGATTTACATTTAGTAGTCTGGAGTGAAGTAATAAAGAGACGATAATTAAGGTGAGTGAGATGAAGTCCTGTTTTTTTTTTCTTCCTCTTTCTAAGTGGCTGCCATATTCTGTGTGATTTCCAAACTAATTTAATTTTGTTTATTACACGTAAAAGCTCGAGCTGCTTCCCACATCGCTGGCAAAGGCTCTTATTTTCTCAGTGTCTGATTTATTAACAGACACACAAACACTGCCTTATATAAGATAATTGCATTTCCTATTTTCTGTTCTACTTTGCATCTGCTGTATAGGACCTATCCAATACAATGGTAATACTGTTGTGCTTAAAATCAAGTCAAATAAATTAATTCATATTTGACCTACCATTAACTGCATAAACTAGAAATATACTTATTAACTTGACCTATTATTATCAATAAATATATTTGGAGTTGGGAAGACTTTTTTTGTTTTAATGGTTTTTACAATGGCCATCACAGTGGTGCAGTGGGTAGCACGATCGCCTCATAGCAAGATGGCCACTGGTTTGAGCCTTGGCTGGGTCAGTTGGCATTCCTGTGTGGAGTTTGCATGTTGTCCCTGTGTTTGCGTAGGTTTCCTCCGGGTGCTCCGGTTTCCCTGCACAGTCTAAATACATGTGGTATAGGTGAATTGGGTAAGCTAAATTGTCCGTAGTGTGTTTTTGTGTCTGTGTGAATGTGTTTGGTTGGATGTTTCCCAGTGATGGGTTGCAGCTGGAAGGGCATCCGCTGCGTAAAGCATATGTTGGATACGTTGGCGGTTCATTCCGCTGTGATGACCCCAGATTAATGAAGGGACTAAGCCGAAAAGAAAATGAATGAATGAATTATTATTTTCCTATAATAATAATAATTATTATTTCATTTTTTTTATCATATTGTTATAATATTAAGACTGTGGATTCAAGCTACACTTGTTTTCATGAGTAAGAGATAAGAGAATGTCTCCATTTTACGTCTGTTTTGTCTCTAGACAATGTTGTGAAGCAGTAATTTTCCATTGCTGTTGCTTGTGGTATAATAACGAAGTCTGAACATTGAATCATGCACAACTAAGATTGTTCAATAATCTCTGCTCTTTCTTTATCACCATTACTTCGTCTTCTCCTTCTGCCCCTCTCTGGTTCTCTCAGTCAACTCTTATATTGATAGGAGTCTGTTGATTCAGTTGAATACTGGTTAACAGGTTTGGGTATTGGAATCTCTGCTGACTTGTCCAGATACCTAGAGAAACTGACATTTCCTGACAAGATCTGGCATCCTAGGCTGGATCTTATTTATCTGGCGTGAAGATGGTGATCTACCAATTTTTTTAATGTATATATAGATAATAGGCTATATTATCAATATATCAATAATATATTAATAATATAATAAAAAACTGTATATACGTGTGTGTGTGTGTGTGTGTGTGTGTGTGCGTGCGAGCGTGCGTGCGTGTGCGTGCGTGTGCGTGTGTGTATTAATATTATTTTATTTCATTTTTTACCTTTGATTTACTCACCTTCAAGGCATCCGTGTGTATGACTTTATGCCTTTTCAATCGAATCTGAGTTATTTAAAAAAATGATCTGCAATCCAATAAAGAAGTAAATATAGAAACCCAATAAATTAATTAAAGAAGTCCAATAAAGCACAATCCATCGATTAAAAGTGCCACACGTGGCTCCTGTGAGGTAAATAAATGACTCCTTTAGTAAAGCTATGTGTTTTTGTAAGAAACATATGTATATTTAGAACATTATAAACCTTTTTGTGTAACTTCCAGCCGTCAATCGTCTTCTCCTTATGAGTTTTCTTTTGGTGCAATAGCGTCATCAGCTGGACAGGACTGCGGGTTTCTCTTGAGTGTGGAGCGCATGCGCAGTTGAAATTAACGCGGAAACTCATTGAAGACACAAAAACAGACAAAACTTTTTATTATGGATTGATGTTGATGTGCTTTATTGGATTATAGGATAAATAACTAGAATTGGATTCATTTGACAGATAAGTCATATATGCCTTGACGTTGGGTAACCTAAATCATGGCATAATATATATATATTTTAGTGAACAAACCCTTTAATTCATTAATTGCTTTCTAATCATTTCTAAAACATATAAATATTAGATTCAAAAATCCAATAAACTCGTGTTTAAACTCACATCTCATTGCACATCACATAGTGTGATCTTCAAAAAATAAATGTCAGTCTTGTGTCATTTTTTATTATTTCTTGGTTATTGTTATTGACTTGAAGCATAGAAAATATAAGCAAAAAGTTAAATAACCCACCAAAAAATCTCTCTCTAACTCATATCTGCAGATAAGCTGATGTAGAACATTGTATTGCCATTTACACAGAGACGACCAGAGCACAACGGCAAGTCTATTAAAAAGAGAAACAGGCAATTTGTATTTAAAGACTGCCATCTGCTGGTCATTAAAGGTGATGGTACAGATATATAGTCTTGACCTGCTAAATTAGGTCGCAATCATTCTCTCAGTAGGGCGCTAATGCACAATCACTTCATTTATTGAATTTTGTGATTAGTTTGGGTGGGAATCAACCTCATATGACGGAGAAAAATATCACCAGAGAGACTGGCATTAATAATAAAGTAATGCATGCACAATTATTACATTAATATTCACAGTGTGTTGACAGTTGATTCCACTAAAACCATTTAGAAATTAATATTTGTTATAATTACATTTGGATACTGAATTTTGAGATTTTGGCTTTTTGGCTTTTTAAATGTTTATTTTTTTTCCAGTTTGCTGGAGAACAAAATACACATTTACACAAATAATGACGCTTGCTGTTTGTTACTTAGGCTAGTTAAAATGAGGTGAAACAACACAATTCTTGAGTTTTTAGAGGACAACTTAATTGTTTTGTTCCAATTAAATTTGTAAAAGCTAATAACTTACTTCATGTTGTCTCAACACATATCGATTTTGTGGAACCATATTTCTTACCCTGCAAGTGTTTTAATTAGCTGGCAGTTAGCTCTCTGCAACTCTCACATGGTCACCCACTGAAGCTAAGCAGGACTGCGCCTGGTCAGTACCTAAATGGGAGATCACATGGGAAAGCTAGGTTACTGCCAGAAGTGATGTAAGTGAGACCAACAGGGGGCGTTCAACCTACAGTCTGTGTGGGTCCTAATGCCCCAGTACATAGAAGGGAACTGCTCAGTGAGTGCTGTCTTTCAGATGAGATGTTAAACTGACTTTCTGTGGTTGTAAAAAATCCACAGGATGTTCTTCAAAAAAAAAGTAGGGTTTTAACCTTTAACCTGATCCAATCTTAACCATTCTGGCCAAATCTGCCCATTGGCCTCTGTCCATAATGGCCTAACCATGCCCATATCATAATTGGCTTCATTAATCAGCTGGTGTGTGGTCGGGTGCAATATTGCTGCACACTGGTGGTGATTGAGGAAATTCCCCCCCAAAAATGTGTAAAGCACTTTAAGTGTCCAGAAAATCGTTATTTAAAAATGTAAGGAATTGTTATTATTAATTACAATGCAAATTTTTATAGACCATTTTGTCTAAATGAGATTTCTCCTGCATTTACCAATGCAGTTTTATTCACATTTTGAAGATTTCTCTACAAGGATTTGTTCTTAATTTGCCATATGCGACATTTAATCCTACATTTATTTTTGGAAAAAGTATTTTCCTTTTTCCCTGCACAGCAAAAACCTCTGAGTAAAATTTACTCAGTTTAGATAGTATTTGGACCCTCTTTAAATTGAGTTAAAGTTACTCAAATTAATGAGAGGATTAATTAAGTGAGGATTGAGCACTGGTGATGAACACCTGCTGTTAATAAGCAGAAACACAGAAGAGAAACACGAAACTGACTTCAGTCACAGCCTTAAATGAAGTCAGCTGAAATGTAATACATTGATTCTCTCAAAATCTCAGCAGAGGAGCAACTCAACAAACAGCAGCTTTACTTTTACCAACCTGTTTGGCCTTATTTAAAGAGGGACCAAATACTTTCTGATTTACTCAGAGGATTTTGCTGTGTGCCTGTTTTCTGAATTGTGGAATGATTCAACCAAGATATTCCCCAAATCCCATCTAGAAAAAACTGTTGACTTTAATATGTGAGGAAAAAAATGGAGCAATTATTTTGAACCAGACTTCATCCAATGTTTTTTGCTAAAAAATATTCATTAATTTTTTTCTTCAGCTTAGTCCCTTTATTCATCAAGGGTCGCCACAGCGGAATCACCCACCAACTATTCCAGCATACGTTTTACACAGCGGATGCCCTTCCAGCCACAAACACTCATACACTCTCACATTCACACACTCATACACTATGGCCAATTTCATTCATTCATTCATTCATCTTCCTTCAGCTTAGTCCGTTTATTCATGAGGGGTCACCACAGTGGAATGAACCGCCAACTTATCCAGCATATGTTTTACACAGCGGATGCCCTTCCAGCTGTAACAGTTCTGGGAAACATCCATATACACTACTCGCACACATACACTATGGCCAATTTATTTAATTTAATTTAATTTACCTGTACCGCATGTCTTTGGACTGTGGGGGAAACTGGAGCACCTGGAGGAAACCCACGCCAACACAGGGAGAACATGCAAACTCCACACAGAAATACCAACCCAGCCAGGACTCGAACCAGCGACCTTCTTGCTGTGAGGTGACATTTCTAAGTCACCGTGCCGTCTGCTAAAAATATAATTATTGCATATTTAATGCTTAATTTTCTCATTTAAACAAAACATTTTTGAAAACTTGTCAAATGTTTGCAATTCGTAATAATGAATTATGGTGATAAATACTTCATTTTATACTCTATTAACCTGCAGTGACTTTACTTTAATATAAATATAAACAAACACTGATCTTCAGAATTACACCAAGCAGATTACTGCTGGCCAGTAGCTAATTAATAAATCATCAGTGAATTAATTTCATGTATTATTCATTAATTAGGTCATAGAGAAGCAGTCGTTTGTATTTAAATCACTGCTCACTTACAGATTCTCATTAGCGGTGTGTTTTGGTGTTGTGATAATGGCTTGTGATGATAATGACTTTAGTTTTCAGCATCTCTCTGTTGAAAATACACTCATTTGGTCTCTGTACAACATTGATTTACAGACATCTGCTGAATCCACATGGGCCTTGCTAACAGATCAATTATTCATTTTGATATCATTAGGTATATGCTTTATTAATGTTCTTCGATGAAGAGCACAATATTATATACTTATGTTATATATAAATTCACATAAATAGTATGAATGCTGGATATAGTTTGTTGATTATGATGAAATCTGAATGCATTGTAACACAAATGCACAAAGATTACAGTAAATAAGTGTTAAGAATCTGCTTATAAAGTCTTCCTGACAGTTAATTTTACAATTTCAAGCATATTATGTCCTCCTGACTGTTTAATTGTACAATTTTGAAAAGGATCATAACATGAGTTGTGTTTTAGGCATGAACATTTTTTCCCAGTTCACATTCAGATATACTGTAGTGACTCCTCCGTGTGGCAAATCTAAGAAATGGCATAACATCGTACTGAATATTTTCATTACACTGTAACTGTAAGTGCACCAGCTATATTAATATATTATATCCTATATTTTTAACATAACATCCTAACTTTTAAAGAAGAAAAGACTATAGTTTTAGAGTGCAGTTATTTAAAAAAAGTAAATATTTATAT
>CAIGQZ010000217.1:8623975-8644587 GCA_903798205.1 Danio tinwini | reverse complement strand
CTGACTAAACTTGTTCGAGATACTGTCAACTGTTTTGCCTTTTATGGTACATGGAGTCTTGAAATCTGGAGACACTCTTGAGAACAGAATGAAAACACATGCACTCAATAGAGCTGAAAAATACTGTCAAATGTTTGAGGTTTGTAAAAATATTAAAGAAATCAGCAAAAAAATGTAATAATCAAAAGGCAATAAAGACTTTTATATTATATTATTCATTTATTCATTCATTCATTTTCTTGTCGGCTTAGTCCCTTTATTAATCCGGGGTCGTCACAGCGGAATAAACCGCCAACTTGTCCAGCACGATTTTAACGCAGTGGATGCCCTTCCAGCCGCAACACATCTCTGGGAAGCATCCACACACACACTCATTCACACTCATACACTACTGACAATTTAGCCTACCCAATTCAGAAAAGAAAATGAATGAATGAATGAATGAATGAATGAATGAATGACATACAGTGCTCAGCATAATGGAGTACACCCCATTTTGAAAATGAATTTTATCCATTTTTCAATGAATATAGGTAATATATTTTGGTGAATTTAAACAAAACAGCTTTATTAAACAAATATATTAAAATAAAACTTTAGTCACCAAACATATTTAGAAATTGAAAGATATTACAATAGGTTCAAAACTAAAAACTAAATTTTTCAATTTTTTGCTTCTCTTGATTTTTCCTCTCTTTTTTAAACTTGTATTTATTATTTGATTATTGTATTTATTATTTTCTAAATTTGGCTGTACTAGTTTTGGAATTGTTATCGTAAGTTATTTTGTTAGATAAGTTCCAGATTTTGGCTTCAGTAGCCTACTGACTGATCTAATGTATATGCACACATATAATATTGTATAGCTTCCCATTAAAAAATATAAATTTAAAGGATAGATTTGTGCGGGGTAAAGCAGATTTGGCTCACATGTTTTGGGCATACCCCGGACTGTTTGATTATTGGACAACTGTATTCAAAATTCTGTCAGAAGAATATAATAAAGACATTAGGCCTAGTTTTTAAATGGCTGTTTTTAGCGTACTTGAACAAACGTTTATAACGTTTTAAGTAACACTTCACCCAAACTAAAACTAATAGGGAAATTAAAGATATATGCTTAAAAGGATAATGCAACCAAACTCAATGGACAAACATTGATGTTAAATACTTCCTCACTGTACTATCACAACTCTGTGACTATGTAAATATTTAATTTATCTAATTATTATTATTATCATTATTATCATTAATTTATTTATTAGTTTGTTTATTTTTTAAAGGAGAGGGGGGTTGTTCATGGGAAAAAAAATAACAAAAAATCTTTGTATTATTTTAACTTGTTCTTTCTTCAATAAAAAACTATTAAAAAATATTTGTGAGAGGTGTAAATATAATTATTATTATTAATACTTTTGAACAATTTAAAATTAAAAACAATTAGAAAAATCCAGGGGATGACAGCAATCAAGAAAAATGAAAAATACAAACATTTACTTTAATAAAAACATGTAAATGTTTGCATACATTAATACACTAAACAGCTTTCTTATTTCTCAGATTATAGATATTTTTTATATAAAGCTTAAATTCTGACTTCAAAATAATAAATAATGGCTTGCAATCACTGTACTTGCTTTTGTGTATACTGAATTTTGCCAACAGAAGTAATACATTTATCAAAAAGTACTCTTTGTGTAGTGACCTGTTTAAAGTAAGAAAACCAAATAAAACATTTTTAAAACAAAGTTGAAAACTGAGCATGAAAATAATTCTAATAAAAGAGCAGAAATCCAACCAAAAATTAACTACATATGGGCAACTCCAAAACAAATGATAATATGTTTCTGTATGTAGACTACAAAACTTACAGCATGTATCAATTTCACAATTAAACCTGCTTGCAAGAAAGTAATTAATGGAATAATATTTATAATTAAGGTTAAAATAAATTTATTTTACTTTATTTGTTATTAAGTATTTATGAGGTAATTTCCAAGTTTTGCATTTGCAAAACAAATCATTTACATAGCTATTCAGGAAAGTCATTACATGAGGTCTAGAGACAACATCCCTTTGAAAAAGAGTTTGAATTGGTCAATTATTATTTGTAACAGCAAAGGAGAAGGGAAACGTGTTTTAAAGCATTTGTAAACCAGAGGGGACAGCATCCATTACTACAGCATATTCTTTAGGAGTTATTGGGATTTTAAACTTAGATATAAATCCTCAATAGGTTAAAAGAATGCCATCTTGGTTTAAAAGTTTGCTTACTAAATTATTTATTTTAGCTATTATTAAACCAATTTTCAAAAAACAATGTTTTTGAATTTAAATAAAATATGCTTATTATTCCAAATGAAACATCTATTGGGTGAGAAATTGTGTTTATAAATCAAGTACCAGGAAAGAAGCATTTGTTTGTGCAAGTTTGATCAGTTTAGAAATATTATAATTACAAAGTAAAAGAAAATGGAGACCTCCAACCTGTGAGCAAATGCAATGAGGAATAATATTCCATATAGAAGCTGTAGCTGTTGTTTTTTTTAATTGCTTGATCCAGTTAAAGGGTGTACTTATATATGCTGAGCACTATATAACAATCAAGGGCGTTTGGTGTTTGCGTAACTCCCACGCTGTCTGCGTAAACCTAAACGCAGCGAGGACGCGCCGAGCGCAGGGCGCGCTTGATTAAATGACGTCACTGTGTCATGTCGACGGACAGTGTGCGCCATCTTGAATCGAAACCAAATCACGGGCAGATCCCGCTAGCGCCGATCCCGCGCGCCTCCACTCGCTCTCATTACGCGCTCGATCGCACCGTCCGGCCGCCGGAGCTCCAGGATAAGCCGCACTGAAGGCTCGAGGCACAGAAACAGGCGATGATGGCAGGTAAAGGCGCCGCGCGGGGGTTTGTGTTGGTAGGCGGGGGCGCGAGCGGCAGCAGTGCGGCCTAAACATCAAACCAGCCCCCTTAACTGACACCAAATCAAACCCACTGCCACTGCTTTATCTCGCGCGGGGCAGGGCTCGACCTCTGGGTGTTTAAATGTTCGTTGCAGGCCGAGCAGAGCATGCATTTAAATGCACTGGTGGTGTTGTTTTTGCAGGGGTTGGTGGAGGCAATGATTTCCAGTGGTGCTTCTCCCAGGTCAAAGGAGCCATAGATGAAGATGTTGCAGAAGGTAAATAACGTGCTGCATTTGGGGGTTAAACATCTCTGGGTGAGTATGCATGAGTGATTAGTGATTTACAGGAGTTTTGGATGGAAAAGCATGCATTGTGAGGTATGATGTGTAGAGATTGGAGGCTGAGGGCTTCTATGAAAATGGCAATTGTTTTTATAACAAAGTGTTTCTACGTTTTATATATGTTATTCAAGTAATACATGGATTGAAAACATTTAACTGATCTTCTTGGGCTTGAAACTTGCATTGGAGTACTGTAAAATATTGTTTGCTTTCATATTATGGACTGCATGTGTTGGCTAAACCGAAGTCTGATTAATAAATATAATAATGTCAGGAATAATGTACATTCAGAAAGTCATTGTCATAAAAATGCACATTTATGAGCTATTTTTTTAATCTTTCTCCACTGCATAAGATGCGTAAAAGTGCAAATAGGTGGATATCAAGTATTAGTTTATCTCTAAATTAAGTGAATCTGTATTTTAGATATTAAGGCTGGTGGTGACTCATGTTGCACTCAAAGGTGTGTCCAAATTGTGGTCCAGTCAGATTTTCTCTAAAATGAGAGTGTCAAAATAATTATGATAGATTTGCCATATAAACATTAACTACTGCATGATTAAATGTAGTGGATTAAATAGATGAAACTAAATCAAATGATCCTTCCTATTTCACAGATGTGTGCGTAAATAAGAAAATGCATGATTATGTGAAAACAAAATTAAAGTTTCTAGAAGAAAAAAGGGCAAAGTTATTGATAACTCGATCTCAAATTCTCACTAGAATTTCAAAGATTTATTAAATTAATTACATTCAATTAATTGAATATTTCGATTTTCTTTTTTTAACGTGTACATTTATATATCTATACTTTGTATTATAGACTAATTACCATGTTTATAAACATTTAGGATGCGTGCGCAGGGAGGTGGCAGAAAAAACGGGGAGCGCCAACATTTACAGCGAGTGAATGACATCGGATGCGTTTCAGAGTTTGTTGTTGTCTTAGAAATAAGATATATGGATTACATATTATATATATTATTTACATAATGCTTTCAGCGTATTATAACAGCTTGTCACCCAGTGATAAGCACAGTGATTCGTCAAAATTAACATTAAAGTGAGCGACGATCATCTAACAGGTACATTTGTGATTGCACCCTCCCAATGGATATTGGATAAGACGAAATGACCAAGCATCCAGCCCCAAATATACAATCTCATTGAAGCTCCAAGGGATTTTACAAGAGAGAAGTTAAAGATCTACAAGTGTTTGGATGCCAACAATTGTGTTCTGTGTGGTCATGTGCAAGAAATAATGTTCCCTGATTACCAGATTCAAAACTATGTAGTGCTAAAAACCGAGGTTCTGCCATACAAATACAAGGAAAAAAAGACAGAGCTAACGTTATAGAAGGCAAGGGTGATCATCAACAAGCAGAACAACTGCATTCTGACAGTGAACTACACCTAAACTTACGACAGGGTATGTGAACTTACACATAAAGGTTAAGTTGGTTTTATATTCGCACATTCAGACTTTCTCCTTAATAATATAATTTCATAAAAGTATTATTTGCAAACTCTAAATAGCGAAATCATATTAGCAGACAATGACTATCAAAGTACAACATTGTTCACAGTCAAATAAACAGTGTTCAGGTTGGTTTCAAGTCACACTTGCAGGTTATTTCAGAGCGAATACTCAAAGTGTTGTGGTAAACAGTATAGGGAGTGTGTCACAAGTTGTCACTGAATGAATGTGTGAATATAAAACCAACTTTACCTTAATAACTTACACTTTCACGTTTCATTCTTAGCACTCAGTGACCACAGTTTAATTAACCACATGTAACTGTTTTGCTGAAATCATTGCTGCAATCAAAAACGAGTAATGTGTATGATTCAGCATAGCGGGAACTTACCTGATGTAACATGAGAACTGCAGAGTCTAGCATTTATAATTAGGTCGTCACTTCATTCAGCTCCCTTTTAGCCAAAGACGTCTGTAGTCGGCATTAAAAGCAGTGTGTTGTATGGTAAAAGTTAAGTTTTAAATTTTTTTGGCTTTGGAATTTGGCATCCTACCGCAAAACCCGACATGTTTTCTATTGCAGCCGGTCTTTTTCTGCAACCGGGGACCCGTGTGATGTAGGTTGGTAATTGTTCTATATAACCTTTGCATCAAAATACAAAAAAGAATTTCTGCTTATGTATGTGAGGTGTTTCTAATGCAGTATCTATGTGGCAGGACTGTAAATTTTACCTTTTTTTTTTTTTTTTACTTTTTCTGAAAACACGACATTGGCATTGTGCATCGAGTGGTCTCGCCACAAATGGAGGAACGAGCCAGTCCACCATCCTTAATGTAAAAACCTCAGATTTTCTCCAGTAATAACTGGGTATAAAACATATTTTATTACTAGGGCTGGGTGATAAAATCGATATCGGTATTTATTGACCAAACACCATTGTCAATATTGATAATAAAGTTTGGTACAAAGTTTTAGTATGAAGCACTATACTTTTATTAAAATGTGGCTGCTGAGCCTTGGAAGGATTGCCAATAAGCTTAGGGTGTCAGTTTGTCATTTCCAATGGAGATCCAATGGTCATTTTCCAGGTGCACCTAGTTGAAAAACATCTGAACATTTCCGAATGCCGCGAGTGCACCGCGGTTCATGTAACTAGAACTAAACTGCTTTACACTTTTTATGGAATATACACATTTCAGTAATAACTGTAGACTAATTACCTCAGACAAACACAGCATATCTAAACACTGCAGTGCTTTTTTACGTTTCTCCATAAACTTGCATCAAACTTGCGTCGCCTAGCTTCGAGAGACGCCATAATAAATGAAGGAAAGCGCGTGCTCGCCACTTCAGGTCAGAATAACAACACATGCGAAAATGAGTGCCGTATAGGAGCAGTGAGGAGATTATCAATAAAAAAGGATGTAGGGATGTCACCAGAGTGGCTTTTTTTTTTTCTTGCGCATCCCAGCCCCTAGCTTCCCATCTGAAAGAGTTTTTAGCATAGGGGTGATGTAGTCATTCAACTTCACAATTTGTAATGTTGCGGTATGTATTTGAATAATGATGGTCAGTTCCTTTATTTGAAAGCTCAGATTGAGTATCATAATTTGTTTTGTTTACAGAGTTTGAGGTTAACTGTATTATTATTATTGACACCTTACAGATGTTGATCTACCTTTACCATTGCGCACACTTTGTAACATTTTATTGATCAAGTTTAAGAGTCTATTCAACACTTGTTTATTTTATTATAAAGAGATCAGATATTTAGTTTAAATATTTTCGTTTTTGACTATTAAAACTATTTGTCTTATTAATGTTGGTAAATTAAAATAAAGTGGTTAAAAAATCCTAATATTCCTAAATGGATCATTAAAAATATCCAATAATTATTTATATTGAATGATATGAAACAATGTCATGGTAACTTTTTTTGCAATATGGCCCAGCCCTATCCTCATCTTCGTTTCAATAGACGCCGTCAAAACATTTAGCCCAAATGCTTCAGAGAGCCCTAACATACCAATGCTACCCCAGATAGTCATGCAGTGTGAAAACATATGTGACTCGACTACTTTTGAAAACCATGCAGTCTGAACTCGGCGTAAGATTACTTTTCCCTCTCTTAATTCAATCCCACGCAAAACATGCTGGAAACTACAAATCCCCTAACCAGGTAGTTGGATCAACACAATTCCTTCTTGTTGCCTAGTGGTGTAACGGATCACAAATCTCACGGTTCTATCATGTTATGTTTTTTTTTTTTTTTTTTGTCACGGAATGGGCCATTTTTCGGATCAGCCAAAAAGGGAAGGAGACAAATTAAATTAGCTTTCCATTTATTACAGAAACAGTACTGCAAGACACTTTTGGTTTTAACAAACAGAACTTAGAACCTGTAATTTTATTAACAATACAATTAAGAACTAATCGGCTGAATAAAAATCAATTGTAAAATATGCAGAATAACGCTAGATGTATAATTGGGTTGGGTCAATAGACGATGCCATTGTCCACCACCGATAGACATCACGATGCTGAGCCGGCTTTGCAATCCGCCACCCCGCCTCCGCGGCAGCAACCGCTTGTGAAAAATACACATTTTAGAACAAAAACTATCCATTTTAGAACAAAAACAATCCACGTCCACACTGGCGTTTCACCTAGCATTTCTGAACAGCCCTCTTTCAACACTATGCTGCTAAAAACGCACATCACGTGACCAAACGCACACTCTGTCATGCGCTGCAGCGTACACGCACGCCTGAGCTTCAGCAGGTGCTTAGAGCACAAAACCCTTGAGAGCAGTGCACGTCGGACAGTTTATCAAGGATGTACCGCTGGATCTCGTTTCACTATAGTTGTTAAACGTGATATTTAATTAATCTTCTCTTCGTCTAACGACGCTTCGGTTTTTCGAAACCTCAGCTCCTGTTGGTTGTTGCACTATTTTTACCTACCAAGTTTGTCAATGCTGTTATAATGACACCGATCACTCTGCCTGTTCATGCCACAGTCCTGTGGAAAAAGTGATTGATGGGTCGTAATTTGTGTGTAACTTTTATCTTTATTTGTGATTTGATTATGGGTAAAACAAAGACCATGCGGGTCATGTATTTGAAATGGTAGGCTACAAATAATTAATTATTCATAAATAATTTGCCGCTGCCTACGATGACGATGCCATCATCCATCGCGATGTTTCACATTAGACATTGTATGATGCCAAATTGGTCGACGTCGTCCAACCCTAATGTATAAATCTAACATTACAATGTGTACAACCCATATTTATTTTTAGTCTCATTTTTAATAAATGATTCAGTTATTCACTAGGGGTGTCAAAATTTATCGTTTCTTCGGTGCACCGCGATGCAGACTCGGACAATTCGGTATCGGTTCAGTAATAATCATAACCGGTTATTATGTAGCATGTACTGACGTCATTTATCTCACATGCGATATGTCGCCGTAGCTTACTATGGCGAGGGAGGCGAGCGCGAGTATTTACAACGCTCTAACTACGTAAAAACTGTGCACAATTTCAATGCGTGTGTGTTTGCTGAACACTGTTTCACGGCGATTAAGAGAATGAAAGTAATCTCCATTTCTCTCTCTCACTGTGGCCCATGAGTGCATCTGTGAAGAGCGGCAGAGTGTAAGAGCCAATCACAGCCCTTTCTGTTGAGCGCATGACCAATCAAAGGGGTGTAAAAAAAAAAAAACTTGGTAGACAAGGCTCAGAAAGCGAGCGGGATATTTATATTGTTTATTTGCTCTAAATGCTCGTGTTGTTTTAAGGTACAGTTTATATATCTGACTGTTTGTATTAAAGGACAAAATTGTTTTACAAAAAGTATATAAATATATTTATACATTTTAATACAAGAATTGCTGTGCTGTGAAGAAAATATAAAACTGTGTATGGAAAGAATCGTCAATGCACCGTGATGCACAGAGATATCGAATTGAACCGAATCGATGGCATGATAACGGAACGGAACCGAACTGTGAGACCAGTGTAGGTTCACACCTCTATTATTCACTCATAAAACTTCATGTTTTATTGCTGGATGGATCATTTTTGAAGAATTATTCAGTGGCATATTTTTGATGGCTGATGGTCACCACCTATTGGTTAAATAATGTAATTGCTGCCTACAACTTTCATCGTCGTTTAATGCATATGATGGTGATTTTAATCTTTACCATAAATATCAGTGCTTATATCTAAACCAGAAACCATTATCCCAGTACTTGTGTGTTATTTGACTGTTTGTAACTTCATAACAAACCCAAAAGACTAAAGCAGGGGTGTTCAAACTCGGTCCTGGAGGGCCGGTGTCCTACATATTTAAGTTCCAACCTCAATTAAACACACCTGAACCAGCTAATCAAAGCTCTTTCTAAGTATACTAGAAATTTCCAGGCAGATGTGTTGAAGCTGGAGCTAAACTATACAGGACACCGGCCCTCCAGGACCGAGTTTGGACATCCCCGGACTAAAGACTCAATCTCTTTCTTGATTTTTGCGTTTTCAGATTTGAATGCAGCGAATCGAAGATTAATAGACATATGCAAATCACCATAATTTATAATTTGTTGCGTGAGTGTTGAGATCCCAATATTTGAATCGTGCAGCTTACACTGAATGCATTATTGCAGGCTAAACAAGTTTTGACAGAAAACACCTTTAATAACCTAAGAAACCCACCACAACGTCTTCCGTCATCGTTATATCTTACAGAATAGTGCTTTCATACATGTGATTTGAATGACGCGAGAGGCGTCTGATCGTTACAAATTAGCATTAATCTACCAGTAAGAAAATGCTTTAACTCTTAGGTCACGGATGTGTTCCAAACCATGGGTTGTGATCAGTACGAATCGCTGATCAACCGTGATCTGTTACACCCTAAAGTTGTCCCAACACAAAACGCTTGATTTATAACTTATGGCTCGTTTCCACTGAGTGGTACGGTACGGTTCGGGTCAGTACGGGTCACCTTTATCAAGCTTGCGTTTCCATTACAAAGTGTACCCTTTTGGTGGGCATGGTGTACTACAGAGAGTTTCAGTCGACATCATTCTCGCTCGAATAAATGTCTATAGTAAAGCTGTACAGGTCGTTCACATTATATGAGAAGCTCTTCTAACAAAACAGATGCTTTATACATATTAATACTTGTTTATAAATGTTTATTACTAACATTTATATGAACATGATTTGATTATAACTGCAGATCAATGACAGTGTTACAGCCTACTGTAACGTCTGCAATTATATCAAATAAATAAATAAATGCAACATATATGAACACATACAGACCCTTACAGTCTCTGATATGTTACCAATTACAGATAAACGACACACAGCATACATTAAGTTCTTATTTGAGTTCAAAAACAACACGCAACATATACAGTAGCCCACAGTCAGAGCTAACCTCTCATCTGTGTCTGTAATCTTCACCAGCACATGTAGCCTCTGTTAGAGAGTAATTCCATCATTCCGAGTTCGTAATAGTCCAAAAGACGATGATAAACATGGCAGTTTGTTCGTGATTCAGGTTGCTGAAACTATTTGCTCCTGTCGGGAATCCTTGTAATCCTGTCGGGCTTCTCCTTTTTTTCTGCGCTTCACTCTCGCGTTTGTCCTTTTCTTTCTGAATGGATCAGATGTCGAAGACGCTTCATTAATCACACACGCACGTTATTATTATCAGCTCAAGAAGTTCGTTATATCAAATCTAGACGCTGTTTTGAGCCCGGGTCATCCATGTATCGTTATTATATGCATATAGTTGTCTCGGCTGTGCATTTAAAAACATGGCGGCTCCATTGTTTTGATTCTGGCTAGCTCCACGAGATCGTGACTTATCTCTGTAAACCAATCAGCGTTCAGCTGCGCGTGTAGCTCCACCTTTGGGTACCCTTTTTCGTCTTTGGTACCCTTTCGAAAGGGTGCCGAAAAAGTGGTACGGTACGGGTCGGTACGCTTTTATGGCCGTTTCCACTGTCAAAAGCGTACCGACCCGTACCGACTCGTACCGTACCACTCAGTGGAAACGGGCCTTTAATGGTTTACAAATTTAAGTGGACTGAACATAAAAACAAATAAACTGGCAAAAGAAATGACAAGAATTGTGTTGTTTCAGCTCATTTTAAACAGGTAGTTTGAACAAGGAGTAATCTTTTTAAGTGTAGGAATGCAAAAAAATAAATTGTGGTACTCTCTCATTCACTGTTCTCTAAGTTTACTCAACTATGATGACTTCTGCTGCTGAGAAACCTGGAAATGTAAAAGAAATCCGTAGTTTATTTGTACTGCTTCAAAAGATGATGTTAAAGAAGCACAGTGCATAAAGATTAAACTATAACCAGTGCAGAGCTTTTGCTTGTTGTCTTGCTTCAAATCTGACAAAAAGCAGACAGCTATTTTTAAACAATAGAAAACAATATGCCTGTTTTAGTAGGAAATATGTCAGCGTGGGAAACAAGCCATGCTATGTATACTATTTTTGAGAGTTTTTTTTTTTAATCCCGTGAAGGCGATTGTTGGCAAACGTGCAGTCGAAATTTTACAGCAGTAGTAGTCAATCCCGCAAGAAGTATTAATGTGACATGGCATTTTGTGGATTGATTAGTGTGTCTGCTAGCGGGGCGTCAGTCGGCATGTGTGCTGCGTTATGGGGCTCCTGCAGGGAAGCACATCCTGCCTTTTGAAACGGCGGAAAGCACGTCCAACTGGTCCGACCAGCTCACATTATCTGTGTGCCGTGTCCGAGGGTGCACTGCATCCAGAGATCAGTGATTTTGAGGTATTATTGGGGGTTTGGGGAAGACAGAAGTATTTTAGCATTTCAGAAAGAAACTGACAATTGCTGGTCTTTTATATACAGTAGTCAACATTTGAAGGGGAACATCACCTTTGATCAAAGTTGTCCTAAAAACTATTCACAGGGTCTTAAAAAGTCTTAATGTCTTAAATCTCAAAAGCTAAATTTTAGGCCTTAAAAAGTCTTAAATCTACTGAAATGTTGTGTTGTAGGTCTTAAATCTTTTTTAAACAACTCTTAGTTTTCCTTTTTTCATGTATAACTACTCAATCTGGCCATTCACACCCATACAATCACCAACAATCTCAATAAAACTTTAACATTATATTTTTTTACCTATATTTACCTATATACCTATACGTTTTATTTTTTATACCTATATTTTTATTATTTTCTTGACCTATATTTACCTATATACCTATATATTTTTTATTAAATAATTTCTACTGTAAACTAAAGTAATTTATATTTAATAATTACTTAAATTATATAAACAAAAATTATTACTATTGTATTATTAAATGTTTTGATAGGGTAAGTGAAAATCTTTTCTAACTGGGATGTTTGAAAAAAATCCTTAGCGTTTAGAACTTTATATGTCTAAAATTTCATTCATAATGGTCTTAAAAATGTCTTAAAGTCTTGCATTTAATTTAGACCCCGTTTACACTAGTACGTTTTAGTTTTAAAACAGCGTTTTAGAATGAAAACGATCCGCGTCCACACTTGCATTTCACTCAGCGTTTCTAAACAGCTCTCCGTCTACACTAAAACAGTAAAGACGCACATCACGTGACCACACACACACACACACACACACTCTGGCATGCGATGCAGCGTGCGTTGAGCACATACCCATATGAGAGCTGTGCACGTCAGACTGTTCATCACGAATCTCCCACTGGATCTAATCTCACTATATTTGTTAAATGTGATATTTAATTCATCTGGTCTATATCTAACAACATATTCCCTGACTTTGGTCTTTTGAATCTATTATTGTTCTCAGGTAACGTGTTTTGGCTGAGCGCAGATAAGTTAGGTTAATATCCTAATTAATGTAACAGTGGACACCACATCTGACTGATTGCTTGCCTTTATTTTCTCTATTGTATAAACTTATTGTGCGTTATACTTTTATAATGGCCTTTATTATTTATTAAAACTGATATTCAATGAAAGAGAGGGTATGTTTCGTATTTTCAATGAAAATGAAAGGAGGCAGTAATGTTATAGACTCCGTTTTGTTATAAATATGCATGAAGATGACGCTTATATTATGCAGCTACATGATGCCTCAACATTTTTTGATGTCTGTTAAGTTGCTAATATCAAAATAAAAATAGACAGTGTCTCACATCATGTTTACATTTTATTGTTAAGAAAGTAAAACAGCATAGCCAGGGTGATGTGAATGACTTTTTAAAGTACCATGTACACACTCGGGAGTTTGTTTTCCATATCAAACTTGCGAAGTCTGAACTTACATGGAGAGGATGCAGGACTGTCACTGAACTGTGTGTAGGCTACTTAATATTGAGGAAAAGCCACAATCAGAGAGGCGAATGTCTGCAGCCCCGCCTCCGTTTTTAGATGTCTCAGTTTTCTCCCATCTACACTGAGACGGAGCAGCAGCGTTTTAGAATCAAAACGGCCTTTTCAGCATTTCCAAAATGTTCAGTTTTTGGGGCTCGAAAACTCCGGCGTAGTGTGTACGAATGGCGTAACCGTAGCAAAACTTATTCGTTTTAAAACTAAAACGTATTAGTGTAAATGGGGCCTTAGTGAAACCTGCAGAAACCCTGTATTCAGCAACACCTCTCCTTGGTTTAGAAGCATTTTTGAACAACCTTTTTGCTCCACTTCAGATGTTGACTATACATGCTTGGATTCAAAATGAGATGTGTGCACAAACACACAAGGAATTTGTTGTGGTTTTCAGGAACTCTGGATGCATATGAGCAAACAGAAGGGATATTTACTAAGTAAGGTTAAGAAATGATAACAACAAAAACATAATAGAAATTAGATATGCAGTATATCTAGATAAGTGCTGTTAAACGATTAATCGTGATTAATTGCATCTAAAGTAAAAGTTTGTCTGCGTATGCTTTTGTGTACTGTTTATATTTATTAATATTTATAATTAATAATCAATAAAATTAATATATTTGAGAATTTTTATATTCATTTGATGATATAACATTTTAATGTTATATTTATACTGTATATCATCATAATATGCGTGTGTAATTTGATAATTGTAAAAATAAACATGCTTCGGTTTTATTTAAAACAAAAATCTTTGTATCTTATGATAAAGATAAAAGAAATCAGTTATTAGAAGTGAGTTATTAAAACTATTATGTTTAGAAATGTGTTTAAGAAGTCTTCTCTCTGTTAAACAGAAATTGGGCAAAAAATATACAGAGGGGGCTAATAATTCTGACTTCAACTGTAAAAACAAAGGTCTTTTGTGTCTCCGCCGAGTGTTGATTTTACATTGGCGGTTAGTTGACGTTTGTGCCACTTCCAGGTCTCCGCTTTGCCCTCTGTGAAAAAAAATAAAGCGGATTTCAAGGAAACGGACACATGTTGATTTGTGTAATATCATCTAAGCAGACTGGCCCTTATGTGGAAGGGAGGTTATATAGAGATCACTGTTTTGCCAGACCGTGAGGTGTGATTGTGCTCAGTGATAATCTGCTTTTCCATGGGATAAGGATGCTTTGCTCATTTGGGTTGTAAATATCGCCATGTTATTGTGTGTATTTTTAGCAGATCTTCAAAGATAGAAATGTGACTTGAGATGGTCTCTGGCTCCCAGCCAGTAAGTTTTCCATGTAATTCCTAAGTGTGTTGACTTCTGGTTACATTTATCTGCACTTTTTTCCTTGTCAGGCTTTTTGTTTGTTTTTTTTGTTGAGCAGGAACTCGAGGGTAAGTCAGAAGCAGTCCTTATAGCTTTATTAACATGGTCTGTTTGATTTAATGGAATAAATGCGCAATTCAGAGTTCATGATGACGCAAACCAGAGTCAATAGTGGGGTATGAATAAGGTGTTGTCGTTTAAAGTGATAGGCCTAACCTTAGTGTAGTTGACAGTTTACATATTTATTTTGTAGTTTACAAACACTATTAATTTCAAGTCGATTCAGAAAAAAAGTGCACTTTTTTCTGGTATGTGAAAAGTTTAGTGTTTATTTTGTTATGTGACAATTATTGATTAATGTATTCTTTAAAAAATAAAGAATACATTTTTATTAACGTCATTATATAACATAAATTGGCTGTTCCTTATAGTAATTTATCATATTGGCATTTTCAGTGTATAGTAATGAAAACGAATATCTTGCAAGACAGATTCAAATTATCGTTTTATTAAACTGTAGTAAAACATTTTGAATGTTATATCTGAACTATTTTTCATGTTTATTGTTGAACCTTGATGAAAATATCGTGTAATTTTTTTTATTATCTGATTTATTGATATTGATAATCTGATTTATTTATTTGTTTATTTATTTCAGATAATACAAAAATACACAATTATATATATATATATATATATATATATATATATTTTTATTTTTTTTTATATATATATAAAATCTGTTTATTTTTATAATTAAAAAATATATATTTTTACCATTAGTATAATAGTAGTAGTAGTAAGGTATAGTAGTATAATTTTCTGAAACTCGTACATTTTAATTTCTATTTTTCATTTATATATAAAATGTATGAACCGGTAATTTCTAGTGAGCTGTAATGCATGACAATTTCATATGTATTGCACATGCATGCAAAGCCCTTTGTGTAATTGTTTTTAATCAGTGAAATATGTAAAAGAACTATTAACAAACTGCAATTTATTTGCATGTCTCTGTAGAAATATTTCAGATATTATGTGAATTATTCATTTTAAAATCATAAATATGACATTATATAAATATACCTACATGTTTCCAAATATTGAATTAAATATTGTCTTAATGTTTCTTTGTGCTATTATTAAATACTATTAGGCAGGACTCAACAATAGGGACTGCCTGATGTACGTGCAAATCGGGTGCTTTCACACCTAGACGTTTGAAACTGCCTTGTTTGCCCAGTTAGTCCTACCTCTCTGATTTATATTTGGTGACTGTCTATGGGTGTCACTGTCAAAATTATAGTACAAGTTTTCGCTTATAATAATATTATAATTATTATTATTATTATTATTATTATTATTATTTATATATTTATTTTCAAATTTAGTTTCATCACAATTGTAATTTTTTAAATCGTCAGTTGTATTTAAAGAAAAGCAATGGTTTTGCTGTAATATTTTTATATAAATGGAAAGCAAATTGTCGTCTCACTTTTTTGCTGATCCGAAAAATGGTCCGATCTGTGACTAAAAAAAATAATTTGATCCAAACTGCAGATTTGTGATCCGTTACACCACTAATATTTAGCATTATCAGCAACAGTAGCAAAGATCATATTTCATATTGAATACTTTTCATTTTTCAGCTGGCTCTTTCTTGATTGTTATTTTTATTAACGTTACAGGTTCTAAGTTCTGTTTGTTTAAAGCAATGTTTTTGCAGTAATAATTTTATATAAATGGAAAGCAAATGACATTTGTCTCCTCACTTTTTTTGCTGATCCAAAAATGGTCCGACCCATGACTAAAAAAACGTGGTGTGATCCGAACTGCAGATTTGTGATCCGTTACACCACTAATAGTTTCTCTGCGTTTCTCACTGCCATTCAAACAGGAAGTGAGTAAATAATTTTATGACTGCACTCCAAACTCCCTTAAAGTTCAGTACATAGTTGTTTATGAGGCCATAATACAGTGTGTATATGTGTGTGACCAGTGTTCATGCGTGTGTGGGGTTTCCCCTCATGCTCGTACCTGTCCAACATGGCGTCTCATCAGCCCTCGGTTACCTACAGCTCCTCTTAAATCTCTCTCCGCCGTCCTGAACCAGGGCTATAATGGCCTCTCCCTGCCTGTCTAATGGGTATGTATGTGTGTGTGCGCATTTGTCTTTGCGTTCGAGCTGGACGAGGTCAGGCTCGCTCTGCGCTAACAGACTCCTCTTACTGTATGTTTTGGTCTGTGTTCGGGAGGTTTTGCTGATGGGATTTTGGTGTTTGGGACGTGTGGCTCATGTTTGTTTATCTGTGAGGTGGTCTCTTCGTGTATACCTGCTCCTGCTGATGCTGCGGCTATTTTTGTGTGTGTGCTTCAGTACAGTGGTGTTTCCTCATTTCTGATGCATGGGATGAAAGATCAGGGCGTTTTAATGATCGTGGCTCTTTATGCTAGAGTGAATTTGACAAAACACGTCCAGGTCACTTTATATGTTTAAGTAGAGACCATTGTTTTAAATCAAGTGTGTGTGTGTGTAATGTTGAAACTAAAATGAGAGATTTGCATTGCATATTTATGAGACTTGAAGCCTATACGAAATATGATGAATCAGTATTTGAGTTTGTCTGTTTTTTATTGCATCATAGATCAACATTTATTATAACATTAATTATGCATGGATATACGCAGGGGCGTTGCTAGACATAAAGCTCTACTAGGGCACGCCCCCGCCCTCAAAATTATTATTGTTATTATACAATTATTCTAAATTAAATTAATATGTAACTGGAAAATAATGTAAAGGCACAACTGGAGTGATATGCTAAGATCATTAAAAAATCTTTTGCATGAATAATAATTTCATTTAAATATAGGCTATTCTATAGAATACAAAAAAGATGTTTAATTGTCTGTTGTCTTAGACTTGACACATGGCAGAGAATTAGGTTTATTAAGTTTTACCTCCCTAACTGCATCCCTCCTTTGTGCTTCATACAAAAAATCTATCAGGAGGCATGCTTGGTAAGATTACCATCATGTTGTTTAAACTTTAGTTTTGTCGACTTGCAAAACTCACTGCATGCCGTCACCTCCTTCTAAAAGACTGTTAATGTCGGTTTCACAACGCATAAGCAGTGCGTGAGCAATGGGTATTTTTTTCGGCGTGCATTTTAACAACCGGGACTCGCACCGGGAGAAGAGCAGCACGTCCGGGTCCAGCAGAAGCGGTGTGTGGGTGTGGTTTTCTGCTCACATGCAGAGATATGTCAGTTTGCTTTTTGATTAAACTACACTGCTTTCACCAGCGTTGGTTCGGTTGCACATAGAGAATAACGTCTTTATTCAGGGATTACCCCTCTTAGTACATACACTTGCATATGAAGTAAATCATCTTAAAGCATTTACTGAGGCACTGGCATTTTTTTATTATTATTATTATTATTATTTTTTACAGGGGCATGTGCCCCAGTAAATTGGGTCTAGCGACGCCCCTGGATGTACGTTATTGCATGTTTTTTTGTATCTTCAGGAAGAATTTTTAATTATTTATCAGAATCAGAATCGGTTTTATTGCCAAGTGTGCTTCACATACACACAAGGAATTTGTTTTGGCAACAGAAGCTCCAGTGTACATAAAGTGACAAGTAGCAACACAAAATTAAATATGAGAAAAGAAAAGGGCAATAAACATTAAACAGATATGCAGCAAGTCAAACATATCTGGATGTTGAGTTGTATGTACAGATATGTTGTGAATATACAGGTTATAAGGTGCTGTGTACCAATACGAAGTATTGCATTGTAGATTGGAGAGTATTGCATTGTATAATGTTATAAGGTGCTGTGCACAAGTGCGTATGAGAAAGTAGTGCACGTTTATTGCACAGTGGGAGAATATTTAACTGTTCATGAGGTAGATGGCCTGAGGAAAGAAACTTTTCTTGCGTCTGGCTGTTTTTGCGCTTGGTGCTCTGTAGCGCCGACCAGATAACAGTTCGAACAGGTAGTGTGCTGGGTGCGAGGCGTCCAGAGTAATTTTGTGAGCCCTTTTACTCACTCTGGAAGAGTACAGTTCTTGAAGTGTTTACAATTTATCAAAAATTGAACCGAAAACAGGGCGACACAGTGGCTCTGTGGTTAGCAATGTCACCTCACAGCAAGAAGGTCACTGGTTCGAGCCCGGTTGGGTCAGTTGGCATTTCTGTGTGGAGTTTGCATGTTTTCCACGTGTTGACGTGGGTTTCTTCCGGGTGCTCCGGTTTCTCCCACAGTCCAAACACATGTGCTATAGGTGAACTAAATAAACTAAATGGCCGTAGTGTATGTGTGTGAATAAGTGTGTATAATTGATTCTCAACACCGGGTTGCAGATGGTAGGGTACCCGCTGTGTAAAACATGCTGGTTAAGTTGGCGGTTCATTCCGCTGTGGCGACCCCTGATGAGTAAAGGACCTAAGCCAGGGGTGTCTAAACTCTGTCCTGGAGGGCCGCTGTCCTGCAAATTTTAGCTCCTTACAGGTCTGTTGGGGCAAGTTGGATATTTCTAGAAAGGATCAGCTGTGATTTGCGGCTGCCGTTTATCAGTGTTACTCATCGGTGAACCGCACTGGAGCGTTAGAGCCAATCGTAGCCCTTTCTGTTGAGCGCGTGACGAGTCATGGGTGTAAGAACTCACTCGACAAATCCCACTCAAAAAACAAGCAGGATATTTACACTGCTTGTATTAAAGGACAAAATTGTATTACAAATAATATATAAATGTAAATATGTTTATAAATTTACAAATACAAGAATTCTTGTACTGTGAGGTCAAATATTTTATTGTCTATGGAAAACATCGTCAATGCACAGAGATATCGAATTGAAGCTAATCGATGACATAATCGTAACCAGACCAAACCGTGAGACCAGTGTATGTTCACACCTCTAATTTATTTGTTTGTTTATTTGTATTATTTTAAAAGTATGTTTATTTTTCTTTTTACATTTTTTTAAAAATTGAATTATGAAGTTATTTGAAGTTTATGACATGTATTTTTGTGTCTCCAGGAAGAATTTGAAGTTATTCATCAAAAATTGAACTGAAAAATCACATATAATGAATATTTAATTTAGAGTGTTCTCTTATTAATTTATTTATTTGTTGGTTCGTTTGTTTTTATTTAAAATATATATATTTTTGTATCTTTTTTTATTAAAATATAAAGTTATTGAAGTTTATTGCATGCATTTTTGTATCTCCAGAAATAATTGTAAGTTATTTATCAAAAATTGAACTGAAAAAAAAATCATATATAATGATTTATATTTAAATTTGTATTTTCTATATGTTAATTAATCAGCTTTTTTTTTATGTATTTATTTTTTATTAAAATATATGAGGGTTATTAAAGTTAGTATTAAGTAATAAATTTATATCTATATTAATTTTGTCATGGAATTGCCATGAGCTGATGTGGCAATAAATAAACAAAACATACCCAATTGAAATGGCACGTCCTTTTAATAAATAAAATCTTAACAAATGTAATGATCAATGTAATTAATTTTAGTAATAATAATTAAATTAATAATACAATCTAATTATATAAAAAAATTGATTATTAAATAATATTGTAACTATATTTACATTTAAAATATAGTATTTGTTTCAGAAATTGAGTATAACGTGTTGCTTTAGTTTTAGTTGTAATTGTAATTTTATTTTATTTGCCCTCATTAAATTCTCATTTATTTTAACATCGCAGTTATATTATGAGTGTTATTTTAATAGCGACCTAAATGTAGTCTTAATGTTTCTTAATTCTTATGTGCTATCATTATATTAAATACTATTGAGTATTTTATTATTTGCATAAAAATATAGGATTCACTTCGACTTAAGTCAAATGTGATGCTTTAATTTTAGCATTAAATATTATATCGCAATTATATTATCTATTTGAATAATGCATATTTAAAATATTATAAGTGTTGTTTTAACAGTAAAATGAGAGGAACTTTCTGTGCTGGAGCATAGTTCTGTGCTGCTTTAATGTCACAGTTGGCAAAAAAAAAAAAGGTTCCCAAAATAGCCTTTATTTTCTGTATGCAAAACGATCAGTGTCTGTGTTGATTTTGAAGTGTTGTGTGTGTGTGTGTGTGTGTGTGTGTGTGTGTGTGTGTGTGT
>CAIGQZ010000217.1:8605912-8623875 GCA_903798205.1 Danio tinwini | reverse complement strand
TGTGTGTGTGTGTGTGTGTGTGTGTGTGTGTGTGTGTGGGCATGTTTATGCAGTGTTTGGTTGAGCTTCACCCGCTGATGTTTCTGAGTCATCAGATTGCTCGCTGTCAGTGGTGTGACTAGAGATTGATTAATCTGAGAGCGAGGACTTCGTTTATTTGTTGCTCATTAGCTGATTCCTTCAACCCTGGATTTCTAGTGCTTTTGTATCCTAACTAATATGTACACTTAAAGGAATGTTTCATTGCTTCACTGTGCATTATAAGTTTATATAAGAGGTACAGGAATATAAGAATCGAGGACATGTTTTGTCTGTGTAGACCAATTTTGACTGCTGTTAATATCAGTGTTTCTAAATTGTAGAGTTGTTCAGCCTTTAAAGGGTCACAAAACACATTTTCTGAGCAGTTCACAGTCATACATGTGTCCCTGCTATAAACACTATTACACATATTGCACTAAAAAGTGAAAATTGGTTGTTTTTGCGTTATTTTGAGCAAATTTGTTCTTCTGGTTTGAAATGAATTTTTGAAGCTGCGTCACGGAGATTAGATACTTGCGTATATTCCAGCGTGGAGACTGGATATCTGTACTGGCGAGTGCATCGTGATGTCTGAATGTGCAGCATTAATTCATGAGAAAGACTTGGTTCAAACCAATCAGCGCGCTCTATTGTGTATGCGGTGCAACTTCATTAATATGCATGATAGCTTCGAGGACTGTTTACCTGTTACAGTGTTCAGACGACAGAGAGAGACGCCACACTGTGTTGCCAAAATAAGTGAAAGAACACTAATTTGGAGACATGGGTCGACAGTGTTGTGTTTATTAGTGTGCTGCGTTTATTAATGTGCTGCAACAAAGGTTTTGTTTTCATTTTCCCTCTATGAGAGCGCAGCTGGACTCACATGTGGATTACAGTGCACGCAACAGAAGTGCGTTTGTAAGGAACACTGACTACGTTTACATGGACATCAATAATTTGATTTTAATGCGATTAAAACAATACTCTGATTAAGAGTCTACCATGTAAACAGCGATTTTTGATTAATTTAATCAGATTAAGGTTATAATCGATCTAAAGAGAAATCGAATTAAGACATGTGGAGTATGCCGATTATAGTTGCATACTGAAGTGCAGTACATGCATGTAAACACCTTAATCGAACTATTACCCTCATGTAGGACTTTAAGCTGCTTTTTGCGACAGGGTAGTCCACACACACACACCCAGACACACACACACACACACGCACGGCTGATTGACACTCTTTGCACCTACCGAGTCAGTGCAGACCATAGACCCCCTGCATCGTGAAATGCAGAGGTTTTTTTTCTTTCATTCAGCATGCGGTATGAACTTCCATTAAAACAACTCTTCCAGCAGTTCATAGTTGCATCCAATATCTCGTTTGTCATTTATCTCTAATATCTCGTTTGTCTCGTTTTGTGGGCTTGCATGAAATGTTCATGAATGAAAGTGAAAGTGCCAAACTGCAGTTAAAGTCGACAAATCAAAAATAAAAACACCCAAAATTACATGAAACTCCGGAGGAAATGCGGATAGCCGGTGATGCAATGACATTAATAGAATTATGCGCTATAACATGTAAAACGCGATCATGAAAGTAACACTCAAAAAGCAACTCATGTAAACACTTTAGTCTTATTATTCTCTTAATTAGATTAAAGCAAATAATTCGATTACTGATGTCCATGTAAACGTAGTCACTTTTACCCAAGAGCTTTTCGCATCTGGAAATGATGAAATCCGGATTTGCTGCTCGTCTCCTTTTAAAAAAGACACGGCTTCAGTTTGTAAAGATTGTTCTGTGTCTGCAGATTTGGTAAGTGTGTGTGATAGCAGTGCCCTTTGTTTGTTTATTTAGATGGCAAAGTTAGTTTGTATCTTTAGCAGTGCTCTTTCAGTTTTTAAAGATATACCATAGTGAAAATGATTTAGTTACTAAGTTTACAGTATGTTAATATCACTACAATATTATAGTACAATATTATAGACTGGAAGATCCGCTGTAAATGCTGCTCTCCGAATGTAAACATGTAATCACCACAATCAATCTACTGTATTGCTGTCGTGTAGAATTTTCGCCGCATTTTGTGACAGGGTAGTCTATACACACATGGCTTTCTGACGCTACCTACCAAGTGCATCTAAGTTACCGAGGAATGCGGAGGATTTTTTTTCTCCCATTCGCCGTGCGGTATCAAACATTCCATTAAAACTCCACTCTCCAGCAGTTCCTCTTGTTTGTCCTGGGGGACATGCAGGAAATATTCCTGAATGAAAGTGAAAGTGCCAAACTGCAGTTAAAGTCGACAAATTAAGAATTTGGCAAATAATTCGATTACTAATGTCCATGTAAAAACAATCAATGTCTTTCTCCCCTGCGTCTGTGTGTTTGTTTTGCCTCCAGTGTTGCCAGATGTAGCTGATTTTTTTTACCTGCACAATCGGATACAAAGCCGCCCAATTGGGTGAGAAACCGCCCAATCTGGCAACACTGTTTACCTTGCCTCGGTGAAAAATCAACGGGTGCCCAAATGGAAACTCGTATATTTACAAATTCTTTCCTCTTTCCCTCCCCTGACACTCCCATCTAAACAGAGCTGGACACACCCACTTTCCTGACTTTTTTTCAAACTAAAGGTGTGAAAACACCCTGCTGACACAGGGGGGGTTTCTGGCCCTTTAAAGAACAAGCAGAAGATGCATTGGTTTGTTCAATAGTTAAATAACGCACAAGCCAGTGGTCATAAGTAATCGTAGAGCCACACAAAATCTGCAAGCACAAGTTCGCAGATTTTTTAGGCAGTCATTAAGTGTTTATTTACTTGTGTAAATGTGTCACGGCTCGCAAAATCTGGTAAATCTTGCAAAATCAGGTCGCTGGTTCCAGCCTCGGCTGGTTCAGTTGGCATTTCTGTGTGGAGTTTGCATGTTCTCCCCGTGTTGGCGTGGGTTTCCTTCGGGTGCTCCGGTTTCCCCCACAGTCCAAACACATGCGCTATAGGTGAATTGGGCAAGCTAAATTGTCTGTAGTGTATGTGTGTGAAATAAGTGTATGGGTGTTTCCCAGTGTTGGGTTGCAGCTGTAAGGGCATCCGCTGCGTAAAACATATGCTGGATAAGTTGGCGGTTTATTCCGCTGTGCTGACCCCTGATTAATAAAGAGACGAGGGGCTTACTTAAACTATGCTATCGGAACCATGCCCAGGCCCCTTTCACGGATCGTTTGAGAAGTGAGTGCTATGAATCGGGCTCAGGCACAGTTCACTTGGGCGGCCCTGGCCCGGTTGGAAGAGGTGGGCCTGAGCGCGGTTCACTTGGGCTCAGGCGTGGTACGCTTACAGTGTGAGTGCAAGCATGCCTAAGCCTGAAACTGAAAGCGAGTCGTGACTTTTAAGGGACTGTTTCATATGGATTAATTAATCATTCGTACTGTTCAATGAACGCAAACTGTCGTAGTTTATTAAAGACGCAAATCCCTCACTGCACGTCAGCTGCACCTTCAGCAAACTTCCTTATTCCTGCAGCACGAGGACTTTATGATTGTTTATGAGCGTCAAAAGTGGCTGATCTGTTTGGCGAAATATTAGACTGCGTGTCACCGCATATCAAACAACTTAAACGATATAACTAAAGAAATCTCCACTGTGCTGAGCGAGAGCGCTTACTGAACAGCGCATCATCGATGACGTAAGTGTGCCCAGGCCCGAATGTAATGTGAGTGCGGGTTGTCGGGGGAGATGGGAGGGGGGACAAGCATGCTTGGCCCGGTTCAAGGCAACTGTACATAGTGTGAGTATGGCCTAAGCTGGAAAGAAAATAAATGAATGAATATCAAAACAATCTGACTTTTTTTTGTTTTCAACCATGCAGATGTGTCTCATTTATTATTCACATGTGCTGTCTTTGGAATATGAGCTGATGAATTCGAAGATACAGGGTCCATTTATGCAAGTATAATAGATATAAACATTCTTTTGTTCCTTTTTCAATTTAATTTATCAATGAGCAAGTAGGGTAGGATAGTCAAAGATTAAGGCCCAATCACAAATTCTACCCCTTAGCCCTTCCCCTTACCCCTACCCCTCGTTTTGAGGGTTCCCGTCAAGGGCTAGTGGTTTCCCAATTATCTTTAGCTTGAAGGCGTAGGGCTAAGGGCAAGGGGTATACACCCCTTCGAATGAAGATTTTTCAGGAGCACACTTGAAACAAAGGGGTAAGAAGTTTCCCAGAATACACCTGCCACAACGGCAGTATTGCTGAACCCGGAAGTAAGGAGATCCACAAATTAGTATTTTTTGTCATTATTACGAATCTTTAAGACAAACAAACATGTTTTAATATATTCCTAACCGCGTTTGTGTTTTACCATCATGCTTTAAAAAAAACGAACAAAAAAAAGATAAATTTGTCAATCAATAATCCATAATCGCGATCATAACTCCTGTACAGCAGTTCCACAACATTATGACACTCGAATACCCTGTCAGAAAAGTCTAGTGGCTGAGAATGAGCTTATTACAGTGTCTGCTAAAATGTTAATGTTGTTTTTGGCTGTTTACATAGATGAATATGGCCACTGTGTAAATACACAGTATAGTTATGATCTTATTGCCACATTATATCATTATGATAAAATAATATATGTCTTCAGTGATGTCCTGAAGATAAATACCAAAAAAAAACACAACTGGAATAACTACAGCAGTTGCGATCGTCTGATCTCATATGAAGCAAGAGATCGCGATGACATATGATGACTTGTGCAGGTGTTGTAGTGCTGTCCCAATTCTTTGGGGTAAGTTTTGAAGCCCTTCCCCTTAACCCTCAGTTGTAAGGGCCAGGGGGAAGGGGTAGGGGTACAAAAATAGAATTGGGATTGGGCCTTAGATAACTGGATGGGTTGGCATAACAGAGGGCAGTGGGGCACATTGTATTTTATTTTTATATAATTTTTTTAATTATTGATTTTATCAAATCTCATTTATATTAGGAGGTATTTTAGGATTAGATTTTTAATGTGTATGTATGTTATATGTTGTCTTGCTGGTGTTTATGTACAGCAGAACCCTTTTCTAAAACAAATTTCTCCCATGGGAGGCAATACATTTTACCTTGATTATAGAAATAGAATGTTTGTTTTATATTTAAGTAAATTATGTCTGTTATATTAAAGTTGGAATGGAATGACCATTGTGTTGAATATTAATGTACGTTCTCCAAACTCAACTTCAAATGCCCTGCAAGTGTGTTTTTCTTTTCTTTTTTACATGCGTGAGTAAATTGAATGCTCACATTGGCTTTCGGTGGCACTGACCGGTAAGGTTTCAGTGAACCTTTCTGTTTTGTGTAAACTGAAAACAGAACGGTAATCTTTTTTTTTCCATTTATCATATCGTCACCCGTCTTGGCTTTTATTATCAAGCTTGTTATTTAAACACAAGCTGTAGCTAAAACTGCATTTGCACCAATCAGATGAAAGGTTCTACTGGTTTGTTTCTTTAACTCTGATGTGAATGTGGTTTTTCAAATGACACATTATTGAAACCGAATGGCTCTTAGTGGTGTTTTTAGTTCTATAAATGTACATGAGATGTTTGATTATCTCTCGTACTGTTTTTGGCATTCATCAGCTAAATGAAGCCTAGTTCTGCATCAAGAGCTAATTGTTTAGTTTCAGGAAGACTGAATCATGGCTGTGTTTTTTCCACGTGTCCTTCTCTGAGCGAGAGATCAGAAAGGTGAAGCAGCACGGGTGGAGAGAGAGAGAGAGAGAGAGAGCGAGAGAGAGAGAGAGAGAGAGATCTGCTTTTACTGCACTTTGAACTTCAGGACAAAACATCTGAACATAAACATGTATGAATACAGGTTTTGATTTTGGCATGACATGCAACCACAGTCAAATATGTACTTCTCTTTTGAGGAGAAATGTTTGAACCCTTCATTTTTAGGTGCATGTTGTTTTGTTGAAAAGCATTTTTACTATCAATCTAGGGCTACACGACATTTGATAAAGCGGACATAGGAATATTGTATTTTTCTGCGATTCATTTTGCTATATGAATGTAACTCATAATATGAAGTTAGCTTGCAAGATGGTTTTAGTAACTCAATTTGTAAAGAATTCATAATTTTTCTTTGATTGGGATTTTGTAGGTGAGTTCATCTGCATAAAATATACAAAATAATAGAGCTGTGAACCTACACTGGTCTCACGGTTCGGTTCCATTCTGTTATCATGCCATCGATTCGGTTCAATTCCATATCTCGGTGCATCACGGTGCATTCACGATTCTTCCATACACTATTTTATATTTTCTTCACAGCACAGCAATTTTTGTATTAAAATGTATAGAAATATGTTTATATTTCTATACTATTTGTAATACAATTTTGTCCCTTAAGACAAACTGTTAGATATATAAACTGTACCTTTAAACAACACGAGCATTTATAGCAAATAATATAAACAAATATAAATATCCCGCTCTCTTTCTGATCCTTGTCTACCAAGTTCTCTTACACCCCTATGATTGGTCACACACTCAACAGAAAGGGCTGCAATTGGCTCTAGCGCGCTGCACTCTTTACAGATGAGTGACACTGTGCAACAGTGTGTGAGAGAGAGAGTTTACTTTTTATTCTCTCAACCTCAGTGAAATAGGGGCTTCTGCTGTAAGTGTCAGTGAAAGTCTGTCCAGCAAACACACACGCAGTGAAATTGTGCACAGTTTCTGCGTTTTTAAGTAGAGCGTTGTAAATACTCGCGCTCGCGGCTCGCCTTCCACGCCATAGTAAGCTACGGCGACAGCGCATATGAGATAAATTGAATAATGAAATGTAAAATAAAACTGTATAGTCCGTATTGTATCAGTCAGTTAAATTATTCTTTGTTAAAGTTACAAGTGAACTTTTTTTTGTGCTCAAATGCTTTACACTCTCTTGAAATGCTTTTAAAACATACAAATGATAGTTTCACTATGTTATGGTTATACTTTGCAATGACTCCACAAATCTCATGTATTCTCAATTGTGGATCAACTATAATCCCAACTCAACATTGCGTATCCTGCGATTTGACTGTTACAGATTCACACATTGCGATATCAATGCGGAAACGATATATTGTGCAGCCCTTACGCCTCATTCACACGGGGCATCAGCTACAATGCTTCCTATTCACTTTGAATGGGTGACGTCAGGCGTTGCCGAACTGCATTGTGGATCCGTCGGCGCCGCTTCAGTGGCGTTGCTCGCTGCAGAAGTTGGGACTTGCTCAACTTTTTAAGCGCCGACGGAAGCGTCAGCCAATAAGATTGCTGTATGCAAATGCACCAGCTCAGACAGTGGCCTATTGCTGACTAATTTCATTGGCTGACGCTACTATGATGATCGCGTCAGCCCCAACTTCAGACACGCCCTCTGTCAAGCGTTGACGCTGAAACCCAGTGTAAATGGGGCGTAATTGAAGGCAAGGCAAGTTTATTTATATAGCACATTTCATACACAGTGGCAATTTAAAGTGCTTTACATAAGAATAAAAAAAGACAAGTGTAAGAAAAAATAAAAACAGATAATAAAAAAACAGATAAAAAATGTGTTAAAACAGGTTGTAAAGGAATGAAAAAGAAGATAAAAATATAATAGTGCGATCTGTCGGACGTAGCACAGTGCTCAGTAAGTAAAGGCACAGCTAAACTGATGTGTTTTTAGTCTTGATTTGAATGCGCCTAATGTTGGAGCACATCTGATCATTTCTGGCAGTTGATTCCAGCAGCGAAGGGCGTAGTAGCTGAAAGCCGATTCACCCTGCTTTGACCGAACTCTTGGAATTTCTAGTTTATATGATCCTAGAGATCTGAGTGTTCTTTTAGGTTTGTATTCAGTGAGCATATCTGTAATGTATTGAGGTCCTAGGCCATTTAGTGATTTATGGACTAGTAATAATACTTTAAAGTCTATTCTGAATGTAACTGGGAGCCAGTGTAAAGACCTGAGGACAGGTGTGATGTGCTCTGATTTCCTGGTTCTGGTCAGAATCCTAGCCGCAGTGTTCTGGATGAGCTGCAACTGTCTGACTGTCTTTTTGGGAAGGCCCGTGAGGAGGCCGTTACAGTAATCCACCCTGCTGCTGATAAAAGCATAAACAAGTTTCTCTAAGTCTTCACTGGAAACAAATCATCTGATTCTTGCAATGTTTATGAGATGATAGTATGCTGATTTACTAACTGCTTTGACATGACTATTGAAACTCAGGTCTGACTCCAGAGTCACACCAAGATTCTTGACCTTTTTTTTTTGTTGTTTGACCTGTAGAGCCAAGGTACGCATTCACCTTGAGAACCTCATCTCTGTTCCCAAACGAAATGACTTCAGTTTTATCTTTGTTTAACTAAAGAAAGTTTTGGCACATCCAACAGTTCATTTCATCAATGCATTGGCAGAGGGTGTCAACAGGGCTGTAGTCATTAGGCAGTAAGGCTAAGTAGATCTGAGTGTCATCAGCATAGCTGTGGTAGGAAATTTGTTTTTTTCTCATTATTTGGCTCAGCGGGAGCATATAAAGGTTGAACAGGGGAAAATTGAGGTAGACAAATTCAGCAATATAAAAACTGTATATTGTAGAGTCTTCATTGTTTAAACTATTAAATACAATTAATTTGGCGTATATACCTTTGTAACCTCTTGGTGTAAGTTTGCTTAAATCTTACACAGTCAGAGGTCTTAAAAACACATCCAAATGAAAATCGTTTACTCTATTTTAGGGTTAAACTTTGCGATGACCCCAAAAATCACATGTTCTGAACTGTGATGCTGACTAACTGTAACCCCGACTTGACATTGCTGATCCTGCGATGTGACTATTGCAGGGTCACACATTGTGATATTGATGCTGAAACAATATATTGTGCAGCGCTAGTCCGTACCAAAGAAATCAAACCACAGATGTGCAACAACACTTCAGAATTTGTGAGAATGGGACTTTAGTGTTCAAACAAATGTTATTTGTATTTTGCATTGGATATCATAGTCAATACTGGGCAATGAAAACAAAAACACACATTTTAGAAAGGAATTTTGGTCAAAACATTCTGCTTTTAAATTGTGCTTGCGAAATGTATGATCTAAATGATTGATTTTTCTTTATTTCTTTCTGATTCGCAGCGGACATTATCTCAACCGTCGAATTTAACTATTCTGGGGAGTTACTAGCCACAGGAGACAAAGGAGGAAGAGTCGTCATATTTCAGCGAGAACAGGAGGTGATGCAACACAAAGACTTTTTATTTTCTATCCAATTAGTAAGTGTGACTTAATCAGAGTGCTAATATATGTGTGTGTCTGTGTGTGTGTGTCCTTGTTTCTGTCCACAGAGTAAAAACCGCCTGCTCTCAAGAGGCGAATACAACGTGTACAGCACTTTTCAGAGTCACGAGCCCGAGTTTGATTACTTGAAAAGTTTAGAAATCGAGGAGAAGATCAATAAAATCAGATGGCTACCGCAACAAAACGCTGCACACTTTCTACTGTCCACAAATGGTAAATGCTGCAAATCAAACGTTTGCTTTCATTGTGCACTACAGTACAATTCAGAAATCCGGCATCAGTGTTTTTGCTGTCAGAAATTCATAGATTTTATTCAGCAAAAATGCACAATTTTAAAGATATTTACCTTCTATTGATCTGAAAAATCTTGTTTTTAATGTAAAATATTTCTTTTTTGCATAGTCTCTAATTGAAATAAGTTGTTGTTAATAATATTATTAATCTATTTTGATCTTGCTAATATATAAACAATAAATAATAATTAATAATATTGACAATAAATAAACCCATCATCAAGAATGTGTTAAATATATTCAGAATAATAGCGAATTAATGTTATAAATCCTGCGATTTTAATTAAACACTAATATTTTGCACTCTTCTGCTTCAAAAACAGAAAAAGTCATGTTAATGTATTAAGACAGACAATTTAGTATTTTGATTTGTAAAAATATTTCACAATATTACTGATTTTTTTTATGTATTTTTGGTCTGATTAAGCATAATGAACGCGTGAACATTTGGAGTTTACCCACTTCATTCGCGCGTTAAATTCACTTCACTACAGACACGAATTTGCATCATGGGCAGGACTTTTGTTGGCCTGGTGACTCTAGTTTCGTCGCGAAATGGCTAACATGGCTTTTATTGAGAGATTAGCTGTGCTTTAGGAAGGCTGAAAATCTGCGTAGATTTGTTCGGCGCCGTGTCTAAGTGCACTAAATCCTTTCAGAGGTGCACCCAGCTCTGTGAGTTCATTAACACCTTCAAAAACTATACCTGGATGATGGAGGCTTTCAGCAGTGCTTCAGAATGAGCCGAGCCCACTTTGATAAGCTGTTGTTCAGTGTTGGCAAGAGGATTTCCCCTCGGGACACCAACAACAGGCACTATATGATAATTACGCCCCTACAAGAGCAAGCTTTTGATTGGTTAACGTGGCGCGAATGTCTGCAAAAGTTTAGTTTTTCCAACTCGAGCGATTCACGTGTCAAACACTCAATTCACGCTGCTTCATTCGTGCAAATAGCACTGCAGGATGTCTTTTTGCGTCTTTGCATTGACTTAACTTGTAAATCACTCGCTCTTCGCGGTTCATCCACGTCAAGTGTAAACGCACCATATGGGTCTCCGCAGATAATTATTTTATTGAATAATATTACATATAAAATGTCTTAACTAGTTTCAACACGGGTAATATTAATTGTTTCTTGACAGCAAAGTATAATAAAATGATTTCTGAAGTAACATTCCGCTACAATTCTAGCTTTGTCATTACAATAATAAATAGCATTTTAAGATGTATTCAGATAGAACATTTCACAATATTACAGTTTTACAGTCATCAGAAAACACTGTCAAGAGCATTATAAATATTAGTCCAGAATTTTTATATTACATCTATTGCTCTTCCAAAACAATTTGTGCTTCCTACATCAACATTATTATGAGGTCATCCTGACAAAAGCACATACAGTGAAAGTCTGAATTATTAGCCCTCCTGAATATTTTTTTCTCCACTTTTTGTTTAACAAAGATTTTTGTAACACATTTCTAAACAATGCTTTTAATAACTCATTTGTAATACTGTGTCAGCAGGGTGTTTTCACACCTTTAGTTTGAAAAAAAGTCAGGAAAGTGGGTGTGTCCAGCTCTGTTTAGATGGGAGTGTCAGGGGAGGGAAAGAGGGAAGAATTTGCTAATAATAATAATAATAATAATAATTGACCTTAAAATGGTTTAAAAGAAATTAAAAGCTGCTTTTATTCAAGCCGAAATAAAACAAGTAAGACTTTCTCCAGAAGAAAAAAATATAATAGGAAATACTGTGGAAAAATTCCTTGCTCTGGGAAATATTTGGAAAAAGAAGATATTTTTTTCTCTCATATTAATGAAAATATGAGCGTTTAATAAGATGTTTGTCTTCCCTAGGTTTTAAATCTGCTTTTTTATTCATATATTTTTTGTAACCAATGTTTGTATATTTGTGTCGCCCTTCAAAAAGACAAAACCATCAAATTATGGAAGATCAGTGAAAGGGATAAACGAGCAGAAGGGTACAACCTTAAAGACGAGGACGGACGACTGCGAGATCCGTTTCGAATCACATCACTACGGGTTAGTCTGTCTCTGTTATGCAGCAGCACTGGTTTCTAGTTAAATATTGAATGAGATTGGGAGCCATGGACGTTTCTAGAACTTGTCATCTATGGTGTATGGTGTGTGTGTATCAGTAATACTGCAATGGATGATGGCATGTGGTTGTCTGTTAAACATGATTTACACTGGAGTTATGAAGAAATGTGTACAGAGCAGGACGTGTTTCTTGCATGTCAAGTAGTTTGATTGATGATTGGTAGTTTGTAAGTCATGCATTTTTCATTTAACTAGTAATTAGCTGATGGTGTAGTTATTTTGCTAGTTACTGTAACTTTTTAATCAAAAAAACCTATGTAGTTGATGCTAAGCTACTAGTTACATGTAAAATGCAAAGGTTTTAAAAACAATCACTATTAAATATATATATATATATATATATATATATATATATTATTTAATTTTTTCGTTCATTTATTTTTTATTTAATCTTTGTTTTTTTTATTTTGATTTCAAAATGGTGTCGCTGCTAACTTTATGCACACTATATAGAAAATATTACCTTGCATTTACCTAAATATTTTCTATTTTGTGCATACAGTTAGCTATATATATATATATATATATATATATATATATATATATATATATATACACATACACATACACACACACACACACAACTGACAACAGGTGTTCTCTCCCCTTTTTTCCCTTGCTCTGCTGGCCACACTCACTCTTTCCTCTGCTTGCAGTGCTCTACGCCCATCATGAAGCATTTTTTTTAAATTCTGCGTTGGACTAGAACTGAAAGAGGGAGGGGGTTTCATGGCCCTTATAGGAAAATTTCTCTTAATTTAGACTTATTTCTGAAAACAATACTGTATTTTTGCTTGTCTAAAAAATGCTTCGATAAATATATTTAGATATTTGGACTAAAAATGGGACAAGAACTTTAAGATTTATTTTTTGTAGTGTATCGTGAAACGTACAAATCTAAGAGTAATATTTGCTACATTATGCTTACATTTATATTAATACATAAATTTTAGTTTATTATACATTTTAAAACTTTTAAAAGAAAGATTATGCTGAAAAAGTGTGTATGTAGGTAAGGATTGCTTGTTTTTACACACAAAAAATATGGGGCTGAGAAAAAACTAAATTAGATTTTTTCTTTACCATTGGCCATTAGTAAAAATTAAGCCTATTGCTCTGTATAAGTCTGAAATTTCATTCAAAATGGTTATAAAAAGGTCTTGTATAATAATGGACGGCACGGTGGAGTAGTGGGTAACACGATCACCTCACAGCAAGAACGTTTCTGGTTCAAACCCCGGCTGGGTCAGTTGGCATTTTTAGTGTGGAGTTTGCGTTTTCTCCCCGTGTTGGTGTGGGTTTCCTCCTGGTGCTCCAGTTTCCCCATAGTCCAAACACCTGCGCCATAGGTGAATTGAATAAGCTAAATTGGCCATAGTGTGTTGCTGTGTTCACACCAGAAGTGGAAGGTGCGGATGAATCGCGATATTCGCGCGTAAATAGACTTGTGTACATTTTTATTTACCTGCTTAAATAGAGCTTGAAAATCCGGGTTATTTGCACGTCAAAATCAGGTTCACTCACGCGTCAAAATCCGGTTCACTCGCTCGTCAAAATCCGGTTCACTCGCGCGTCAAAATCGAGCGTCAAAATCTGGTTCATTCACGCGTCAAATTCACTTTAGAACAGACGCAGATTTGCGTCATGTGCAGGGCTTCTGTCTGCCCGGTGACTACAGCTTCGTTGTTTAATGGCTAACATGGATTTTATTGAGAAAATAACTGTTTTTTCAGTTATAGAATAGCCTTTATGAAGGCTGAAAAACCACATCGATTTGTTTGGAGCTGTGTCTGAGTCCACTAGATCTTTTCAGAGGTGCACCCAGCTCTGTGAGCTCAAACTCCTCCAGAAACTTAACCTGGATGATGGAAGCATTTAGCGGTGTTTCTTACTGAGCCGAGCCCAGTTTGTTGAACTGTTGTCTGTGTCAGCAGGAGGATTTCCGCCCCGGGACGCCAACAACAGGCGCTACGTTATAGTCACGTCCCCACAAGAGCTAGCTCCTGATTGGGTAATGTGGCGCAAATGTCCTCTGAAGTTCAGATTTTCAAACTCGAGCGATTCACGCGTCAAACGTGTAAACGCTTAATTCACGCCACGCCATTCGCGTCACTCGCGCTGCGCCATTTACGCGTATCGAGCCGCAGGATGTCTATTTGCGTCTTTGCATTGACTTAACATGTAAATCACTCGCGCTGGTGTGAACGCAGCATATGAGTGGAAATGCAAGAGTGTATGGGTGTTCACTCTTGCAAGAGTGTAAGGGCATCCGCTGCATAAAACATATGCTGGATAAGTTGGTGGTTCATTCCGCTGTGGCAACCCCTGACTAAGCTGAAAAGAAAGGGAATGAATAAATAATAATAATAATAATGGTAACTGTGGGTGTTTTTCAGGTTCCTGTGCTGATGCCGATGGACTTGATGGTTGAAGCCAGCCCTCGCAGAATATTTGCAAATGCACATACATATCACATTAATTCCATTTCAGTAAATAGTGATTATGAAACATACCTTTCTGCAGACGACCTCAGAATAAACCTCTGGCATTTAGAAATCACAGATAGAAGTTTTAGTATCCTTTACGCTGTCAGTGTCCCCCACTTTTACAATGTGTCTTTGTTATATGTGTATATTTGTTTATTTGAATGTACCAATGTCCCCTCTTTAACTGTTAAAAGCTATTAGTTAATTAGTTATTATATATAAGCCAAGTTAACCTGCAGTTATACAGTATATAGTTCTTGTGTAATTGTACATGTTCAATAAAGTTATTGTGTGTGAAAATGTACTACTATGATGTGGTAAACTGGATGTCTTGGCTGCTTTAAAGTGCATTTCTGTTGGTTTCCTTCACCGTTTTGTTCTTCAGACATTGTAGATATAAAACCAGCCAATATGGAGGAGCTGACGGAGGTGATAACGGCGGCCGAGTGTCACCCGCACCAGTGTAATGTGTTTGTGTACAGCAGTAGTAAAGGCACCATTCGCCTGTGTGACATGAGGGCCGCCGCGCTCTGCGATAGACATAGCAAATGTGAGTATTTTAAAACTTTTTATTTTATTCCACGTCCTCTGATCCTTTTATTTTCCATCAGATGAAGAGCCTGAACTCTCTAGATGAACTTTTCTTTTAAAATATGATCTCCATCTCAAAGGACGTGGAAAGTTCCTGAATTGTCTGTTTTAATGGCAAGCTGCTAATCTGCTGTATTTTTTAGTCTTATCAAGTGCTTATGTTTGTATCTATCCATCCATTCATCCGTCTGTCCATCCGTCCGTCTGTCCGTCCATCCAATTGTTCAGCCATCAATCCATCTGTTGTTCGTTCTATCAGTTTATTGTTGTCTTTAATACTGTTTGTCTATCACTCTGTCAATTGTTTTTATCTATTGTTCTAATAGTGTCTTTAGTTCTAGCTGTCTATCATTCTATCTGTCCATTGTTCTATTGTTCTTTCTATTTATCGTTCTATCTATGTATCTATCATTTTATCTATCTATTGTTCTTCCTATCTTGCTATCTATCGATCTATATTTCTATCAATCGATCTATTGTTCTTTATGTATTCTATCTGTCTATCGTTTGATCTATCTATCGTTTGATCTATCTATCGTTCTATCTATCGTTTGATCTATATATCGTTCGATCTATCGATCGTTCAATCTATATCTATCGTTCTATCTGTTGTTCTATCCATCTATCTATCGTTCTATCTATTGTGTTGTTCTGTCTATCGTTCTTTATAAATATCGTTCTCTGTCATTCTATCGTTCTTTATATCTATCGATCTATCTGTGGTACTATCATTCTATCTCTATTGCTCTTTGTATCAATCTATTTATCGATCTATTTACATTGTTCTATCTATCGTTGTTTCTATCTATATTGTTCTATCTATCTATCGTTCGATCAACCTATCTATTGTTCGATCAATCTATCGTTCGATCAATCTGTCTGACGTTCTATCTATCTGTCGTTCTATCGTTCTTTCTATCTATCTTTTATCTATTTATCATTCTTTATTTCTATCTTTTATCTATCTATCGTTCTATCGATATATCTATCATTCTATTTATCTATTGTTCTACCCATCTATCATTTTATCTATTTATCGTTGTTTCTATCTATCATTGTTTTTATCGTTCTATCTTTTTATCTATCGTTCTTTCTACTGATCTGTCCTGTCTGTCTGTCTGTCTATCTATCGTTCTACCTATTTTGTTGTTCTATCTATCGTTTTTTATTTATATCGTTCTGTCTGTCATTCTATCGTTCTTTATATCTATCGATCTATCTTGTTCTATCCATCTATCATTTTATCTATGATCTACCTATCTATCAATCTATCTGTGGTTCTATCATTCTATCTCTATTGCTCTTTCTATCGATCTATTTATTGATCTATCTACATTGTTCTATCTATTGTTCTAGCTATCTATCATTTTACCTATTGTTCTTTCTATCTATCGTTCTATCAACATATCTATCATTCTATCTATTGTTCTATCCATCTATCATTTTATCCATCTATCTTTGTTTCGAACTATCATTGTTTTTATCGTTCTATTTGTTGTTCTATTGTTCTACCTTTTTCTCTATCGTTGTTTCTATCTATTGTTCGTTCTATTGATCTATCTATCGTTCTATCTTTCGTTTTCTATCTATCAATCTATTCATCGTTCTATCTGTCTCATTCTACCGTTTTATCTATACATTTATGTATATGTTTATCTATATGTATGTAATAATGTATAGGTTGACTTTAATGTTGTGTTTTGATTTAAAACAATTCCTCCAAAATATAAAATGTGGTTAATGCATTCTTAAAATATTTATAAATAATAAAACTGTAGTGTAATGTTCTCTTTTATACAGAATTTTTTGTTCCCTCTGATCCTTTTATTTTCCATTAGATGAAGAGCCTGAACTTTCTAGACGAGCGTCATTTTCTTTTAAAATATGATCTCCCTATAAAAGGTCATGGAAAGTTCCTGGATTGTCTGTTTTAATGTCAGCACAGGGCCTTGTTACGTCATCACTGGGTTATGTAATTAATCGAACGCTCTGTTTTTAACTCAGACCTCTTTACAGACAAATAATGCAGTGGCAAACTCTTGCCATTTTACTTCCAGTCAAATCTGCTCGTTTCAAAACAGGCTGCAGGAGTTTGAATGAAGTAAATGCACTGTTAGTTTTTATTATGTACACAAATTCTTAACAAGTGCTGCATTCCAAACGGGACCATGCTAAATATGGTGCAATTTACATTATAATAAATGTGACGTATGCTCTATTTTAGAATAAACATTTTGATGTTTGTCTGCTCTTATGCTTAACAAGGCTTTTATGTTCTTTATTTAAATACAGTAGAATATTACAATTTAAAATAGCTTTGTATATTTAAATATGTTTTAATTGTTTAATTTCTGTGGTAAAAAGCTGAATTTACAGCATTAAAGTCAAAAATTCCAAATTGATTTTTGATTTTCAACTAAATTAGCATGTGCACGATTTGATAAGTTTGCCATGAAATACATTTAGAAAGCATCTGCCAAAATCATAAATAAATAATAATGTTAATAAAAAATACATGTTCTTTCCAGGTACATTCAACCATAAAATAAAATGGTAAAAAAAATAAAAGTTGGTGCATTCATTTTGCAACCCATCAGGATATTAACATTTTCTATGCATGTTTATGATCCTAAATGAGAAAGTCTGGAGGAAAAAACTAAGTCTAATATATATAATTTAATAATTTATTCCTTTTTTTTTGTTAATACATTTTTAGTTTTAGCAAATTAAATTTTGTTAATTTATTTTATTTTTAATTAATTTTTAAATGTTATTCATTTTATTTATTTTAATACATTTTTATTTTTATTTATTTATTTTCATTTTTTTAAAATCTGGTCGGCCTATACATTTTCTACCTTTACAAATATGCATTTATATTTTTACATAGACAATATAAGAAATGTAAGGATAATAACATTTTCTACGCGTGTTTATAATCCTAAATGAAAAAGTGTTGGAAAATCAAAGACTAATATATATATTAAAATTTTATAATTTATTTTTTATAAATTAAAAAATATATATTATTATAGAAATATTAAATATACATGCATATATATATATATATATGTGTGTGTGTGTGTGTGTGTGTGTGTGTGTGTGTGTGTGTGTGTG
>CAIGQZ010000217.1:8594691-8605812 GCA_903798205.1 Danio tinwini | reverse complement strand
ATATATATATATATATATATATGTGTGTGTGTGTGTGTGTGTGTGTGTGTGTGTGTGTGTGTGTGTGTGTGTGTGTGTGTGTGTGTGTGTGTGTGTGTGTATATATATGTATATGTATTTTTTTTTTACATTTATTTATTGTTTTTTAAATGAATTTATTTTTATTTATTTTATTTGTATTTTTAAAAATGTATTAATGTATAATTTTTATTTATTTTTTAAATAATTTTTCAAAATTATTTTATTTATAAATTTTTATTATTATTTAAAAATAATTAGTTTTGATTTAAAAAAATTCTTGTCAACCTATACATTTTCTACCTATACAAATATACATTTATATTTTTACGTATAAAATATAAGAAATGTATAGACTGACTAGAATTTTTTTAAAACACAAAATTGATCCAAAAACTGAAATGTGGTAAATGCATCCTTAAATTACAAACAATAATAATAACAAAAAATAAATAAATGAAATCACTCTTGAACTGTAGTGTTATATACGTACTGTTCTATTCATACATTAATGTAGGGCTGCACGATATTGGAAAATTCTGACGTGGCAATATTTTGTTTTGCTGTGATATATATTGCAATATATTGAGTTATAATAACTATTTGAAAAGATTCTGTTTATTTAGATCGACTGGGATGATCAAGTTTTTTTTTATGCATTGCATCAGCACAAGATATAGTAAATCACAAGCATATATAAATACGACAGAGCAAAGATAAACGTTAAATAAACAATGCTTTGTGGTTTTCTGGGGAGTCCTAACAGTAATCAAGCTGAAAAATTGAACAATCCATCGTAAAATAGCATGCTCATCATTGTATTCTTTTTTTAATGTAAAATTATATAATTTTTTGTCTTTTAATATAGAATACATAATCTAATCCTGCGATGTGACTATTGCGGATACACGCATTGCAATATTTATGCTCAAATGATATATTGTTCAGCCCTACTTTAATGTTTGTTCTACATGTAAATTTATCATCAAAAATCATGTGTTTTTTTTTGTCCCTCTAAAGTTTTTGAGGAGCCAGAAGACCCCAGCAGCCGGTCGTTCTTCTCTGAAATCATCTCCTCCATATCCGACGTCAAGTTCAGCCACAGCGGCAGATACATGATGACTCGCGATTACCTCTCTGTTAAGGTTTGGGACCTGAACATGGAGAACCGGCCCGTAGAGACCTACCAGGTACAGTAGAGAACTGAATATTGAGACAGCCAGCATTCCTGAGCGTGTGCCATCATGTTTTCAGGACATGATGTTTCACGTCTCCAATTAATACATTCTTCAAATACTGTCGACACCTCCCCAAAGTTTCACCCAATGCTTAAATGTGCTAGCATTTATGACTCTGTCTGTGCTCATTCACTTGTGCTTCTCTGTTTCAGGTACACGAGTACCTACGTAGCAAGTTGTGCTCGCTCTACGAGAACGACTGCATTTTCGACAAGTTTGAGTGCTGTTGGAACGGTTCAGACAGGTGCGAAAACTGTACTTCATAAGGGTGGATATTGAGATCTATGATAATCTGATGAAATATTAGTATGTCCAATTGCTTACGATCTCATTCACACAGTCTTGCGTATAAAAATGAATTCATTACAATTATTTGACAAAAGCAAACTAATATGATGTTTATCGTGGAGTGGGATTATTAAAAGTCAATTATTGTAGAGTGGGAAAATGTGGTTTTAAGCCTGGTCAAGAGTTTGCAGGAAGAAGTTATAAGCCATCAAATAAAATGTAATCAGATTAATTAGGGATGCACCGATACCATTTTTTTAACCAATCCCAATCCCCAAATTCTGAGATTTCGCTTCCACATGGCAAAGTTTCTAAACAGACCAAAATTGTTAAAACAAGTCAAGTGTGAGTAAATGCTCCTTATATTGGTCGGAGTTTCAGGGTTTATTTTTCATGATTCTGCTCAGCTGTCTTATGTCATTATTTTAATTTATGACGATGAGAAATTGGAGTGAAGATAAGAAATTATAAGTAAAAAAAGGGCGCTTTAATTTAGAATTTTGACACCCACAGATATAGTCATCACCAAATATAAATCTGAAGTTAGACTTTCTCACACATGGCCTCATGTATGTATTTAATTGTCAAGAGTGGTAAAATAAATATTTATCTATCTTATACCAGAAGTTGCATTGGTTAATTTTATATATATATTTGTATATATATATTAGGGCTGTCAATTGATTAAAAAAATTAACTAATTAATCATACCTTTTTTTGTGATTAATCATGATTAATCACGAAAGTAATTAATCATAATTATTCACGAATAAAAAAAATCCAAAATGCAGGCATTGCAAATATGGAAATTGGAAAATAATAATAAAGTATCGTAAAAACAAATGTATTCATTGTAAAGTTGTATTGCGAGTTGAGAACATTATTTATAAAATAGAAACAATTTAGCTTAGTCCTCCTTAACAATTAGCCAGTTGCTAAGACAGTCCAGTCTATTGATATTATTAGGGCACAACACACGCGCACACACACACACACACACAGAGATAGAGAGAGAGACAGACAGAGAGAGAACGCACAGTGCAGCGCACTCCCTTCAGGTGATGCAACCTTAGTTGCTTTATACTGAAACTTTCCTTCTAAAAGCGCTTCCTTGGTCTTCTCCATATTTCTTTGCACATTAAACACACGCAGGGTCGGAGCAAGCTGAACTGGCTCTCTAGGCGAACGGCAATCATGCCCCCCTCAACTCGAAAGTGAAATAGAAAGTGACCGGTTCGCGGATGAAAGTAAGGACCAGGAGAGAGGGGGTGGGTGTCGCGGATGAAAGTGAGGGGGGGTTTGCTCACTATTCTATGGCCACCTAGGTCGCCTTTACGGACGCGCCGGCCCTGAACATACGTCGGCCACAACAGGAAATAAAAAAACTGCAACTGCGTTAAATGCGTTAATTTGTTTTTAACGCGCTAAATATTTCAAATTAATCTGGTGCGTTAATGCGCTAATTTTGACAGCCCTAATATATATATATATATATATATATATATATATATATATATATATATTAATAGTTCAGTTAGATGGCATGCTTTCACTTTCGTATTTGACATAAAACACACTTTTACCGGTAGGAATGTTATCTCTACTCATGATTCATTCTTCTTACAGCCATACATATGGTTATTACATAATAATAATACACTGTGATATAGCCTGGTTTGTTAGTTCTTGGATTGTATTGCTTTCTCACTACAACCAAACCGATCTAGAGTTCGTTTCAACCCAGACCACCTCATTCAGCCGATACTGAACTTATTGTTTTGGCTTGGATTGAAATGTGCAATTGAGGGATTCACATATGGCTAAACGAACTAAACTAATGCAGAGTTCAAACTGCACAGTTTTCAAAGTAGTCGTGTCACAGATGTTTTTAAACTGCATGACTATCTGGGGTAGCAGTCTGTGGATGGATCGGTGAAAGGGGGTTTCACACTGCATGATTTTACAACAGCAAGAATCGTCAACAACTTTGTCCCAATACCAATTCTACCCTTTAGCCCTTTCCCTTACCCCTATCCCTCGTTTTGTGCATTCCCGTAAAGCAGAGGTGTCCAAACTCAGTCCTGGAGGGCCGATGTCCTGCATATTTTTTTCCAACCCCAATTAAACACACCTGAACCAGCTAATCAAGCTCTCTCTAAGTATACTACAAACTTCAAGGAAAGTGTGTTGAAGGACGTTAGAGCTAAACTATGCAGGACACCGGCCCTCCAGGACCGAGTTTGGACACTCCTGCCGTAAAGGGTTAGGCGTGTCCCAATTCTCTTCATCTTGAAGGCTAAGGGGTAGGGCTAGATAGCCCTTCGAACTGAGATTTTTGAGGACCACACTCTAAACCAAGGGGTAAGAAATTTTCCCTGAATGCACCAGCCACAACCGCAGGATAGCTGCACCCGGAAGACAGACATCCACAAATTAGTATTTCTTTTGTCATCATTATGAATTTTTACAACAAACAAGCATTTGTTTTAATATATTCATAACCGCGTTTGTGTTTTACTGTCATGCTTTAAAAATAAAATGCTAAAATAAATATCTATAATCCCTAATCATAACTCCTGTTTAGCAGTCCCACAACATTCTGACCCTCACTGACACTCGAATACCCTGTCAGAACAATCTAGTGGTTGGGAATGAGCATTTTACAGTGTCTGCTATAATGTTAATGTTGTTTTTGTTGTGTTTACATAGATGAATACGGCCACTGTGTAAATGTACAGTATAGTTATGATCTTATTGCCACATTAGATCGTTATGATAACATAATATATCCCTTCAGTGATTTCCTGAAGATAAATACAAAAAAAAAACACAACTGGAATAACTACAGCAGTCGCGATCGTCTGATCTCATATGAAGCAAGAGATCTTGATGATGTATGATGACGTGTGCAGGTGCTGTACTGCTGTCCCATTTCTTAGGGGTACATTTTAAAGCCCTTCACACTCTGTTTTAAGCACCAAGGGATAGGGGTACAAAAATAGAATTGGGATTGGGCCTTTGTTTTGGTCAACAAACTACGTCTCACAACCTAACAGATGCGAGAAGTGATATGGAAACAACACAAAGTCACGTAGTATATCTTTTGTTATTAACTACATAATGAGAAAGAACTCTTTATTTGGTAGAAATTGCACTTATTTTGCTCACCTGGCTTTTGAAGAAAATTTGCAATTTCTCTTAGATCTATTTTTCTTTTTCGATCCGGTTGTGGTTTTTCTTAGGTGACACGTCAAACAGACACGAGTGCTCCTGCCAAATTTCCACTAGTTTTTCCTCCATTTCTTGGGTCCAACTAGACTGAAAAGAAGCTCTTTTAACTTTTCCCTTAACCTCCCGCTGACCTGCAGATACCCAGACTAGTGGATGCTGCTCTCTCATTGGCTGTAGGTAATCGCTGATGTTGTTTTCAATCAGAACAAATTTCACACGGCATGATTTTTGAATCGACGACAGCTCCAGATATTTAGCATGCCAAATATCTCACGGGTATCGGCGACTCATCTATGATTCTCTCAGATAGCGTCTTTGATAGTTCACCCTGTGTGATTGTTACTTATGTGAATGATCACCGATTTGCCTGTGACTTCAAGTATTTGTCTGGGATTTCTCAAAACCTGTAGTCGAGCTAAAATTGTGCAGTCTGGACTCAGCATGAGGGGGCAAACGTGTTTGGTTCCCAAACAAACATCTTGGTGTGAAAGCACTCTTAAGAAATCTTTAACGATAATGACTTTTAATTTTTCTTCTCCTCTCTCATGGGCTCCTCAGTGCCATTATGACGGGTTCCTACAACAACTTCTTCAGGATGTTTGACAGGAACACGCGCAGGGACATCACACTGGAGGCGTCGAGGGAGAGCAGTAAACCCCGTGCCATGCTCAAACCCCGCAAGGTCTGCACCGGCGGCAAGCGGAAGAAAGACGAAATCAGCGTCGACAGCCTAGACTTCAACAAGAAGATCCTACACACCGCCTGGCACCCCAAAGAGAACGTCATAGCTGTGGCCGCCACCAACAACCTGTATATATTCCAGGACAAAATGAATTAAACAACGAGAGAACGTGATTTAAAAACCAAGAAGAAATGAAAATCAAGAAAAAAAAATAAAGAGAAACATCCCCTTACACCCCGATTCCTCCAGCGAAATGTTGGAGGATGCTCAAACTTATCACTTGCAAAGTTCGAGATTTTTTTAAGTCGTTAAATCTATAAAGGAAATATGGCTGCGATGTCGTCCTGACAAAGAAGCACTTGTTTTACATCAGGAGGTTGAAAGACAGACCGAATATTTTGGAAAATTGAAATAACCCCTCCCCCCCACCCCCCAACCCTTTAAAAAAAGTTTGAAGGCCAATATTGACCAACTCTTCAATAACGGAATCAGCATTAAGATGCTCGAACAACTTTGCAGATGTATTCGTCTTTCGGCTGAGCCTTACGTTTTTATGATTTGACGACCAAAAGTACAGATGTGCGCCAGGATGGGTATCGTCCCGCTGTTAATTGTATGTACTCGCAGGCCTTCATGGCGTTCGTTTATTGCCTGTCAACATTCCTTCCCCTAGCCCGACTCTCAGGGCCGTCTCATTCTACCTTTTTAGCACTTAAAAACAGGTCTCCATTTTTTCCGGTCAGTGGACAGTTTCTTCCGTTTTTATTTTTGTTCTGTTTTTATTTTATACTTTTTTTTTTGTTTGTTTTTTTCTTGTTTTCTCATGCATAATATCTACTCACTGACTGTATCAATATATTACACCATCTGGTGTCAAACCACTTAATAAAAGTAACATAACTACAAAAAAGACAAGCGTTTTTTACATTACGAGCAGGTATGTGTGATCTTGTTATGTTCTAGATTTGCATGTAATCTGCATATATAGATCAGGAGCGCCAGTGGTTAAAATGTGAAATCATCCTGCTGAACTCAAAATCGGCAGCATTATTTAGGGAATTTTTGGGACTACTTAATAATAATGACACGCTATAAATCATTTATTAAGCATTAGCAAATAGTGAAATCATTATCTCTTAAGCATTTACTCTAACAGATGTTAGTAAGCAGTTCATAACTGCAGATACAAATGCTGCATTCTTGACTTAAATCACATATATAATGTGCTTAATGATTGTTTTTTCATACTTTAATGATTTAATTTTTTATTACTAATTTTAGTGTGTTATTTACAAACCGGTTGCGTTTAAAAGTAGTTGGAGGTTTTTAAGATCACTCAGAATGAGTTGGTAAATGATTAATAAACTATTCAAATTAACATTTATATATCTTATTATTCAGGCATATATTAATAGTTAATTTGGATGTTTATAAATGCTTTATTAACTCAACTTGCAGGTTTGTGACCTAAAGTGAGGACTATTTATGCTTTATAAATCCCTAATAAATGACAATTAAAGGCTCAGTTATATTATAAACAGAAAAAATAAGCAACCTTATTAATTTCATTTGAAGATACACAAAAATGAAACCGTATCAAATGATAAATAAATCTTTGCAAGCTTATGTAAAAATTACTGTACAGTATAAACATCACTAAATAACATCATATCATAATACAGGGTGATTCAAAAAGAATACCACGACTTTGAAAATCTGTATTTAATCAAAGATTGGGTAATTAATCAATGTGAAGATGACTTTAGGTTTTTCAGTAGAAGACAAGATGTTCAATATGACCCCCTCCAGACACTCGAGTGACATCAACCCAATACTCAAACTCATTCCACACTCTGTAGCATCTCGGGCGTAACAGTTTGGATAGCTGCAGTTATTCCTTCATTTAGTTCCTCAGTGTTAACTGGTAGAGGTGGTCGAAACACCAAATCTTTAACGTACCCCCATAGAAGGAAAAAAATCACAGGGGGTAAGGTCAGAGCTTCTTGGAGGCCAGTGATGAAGTGCTCTGTCTGATTCATTTCTTTGGGTTCCTTTTGTTCAAATAGGCAACCAAATGAAACCTCAGAGCTTTCTTAAATCGATGACAGAAAGAGTTTAGCTCTCCTTTTCTTCTCTGCAGAGTTCTCGGTTTTTAAAGTTGTGGTATTCTTTTTTTGAATAACCCCTGTATATTGCTAAATTATTATATAGTTGTTGTTTTATCCAATTTGATGTTATTTTGACACTCCTGTTAATCGGCAATTGTTTAAACTTCACAGTAGTTTTATTTTTAGATAAGATTGCAGGGATGCATTGTTCATTTGATACTGAGCCTTTAATTGTCATTTATTAGGGATGTATAAAGCATAAATAGTCCTCACTTTAGATCACAAAACTGAAAGTTGAGTTAATAAAGCATTTATTATCATGCAAATTAACTAACAGGATATGAAGAGTTCAGATGCAAAAACCTCTAAATGCCGTCTAAAATTTCCATTGAAAATGAACATTTTTCTCAGCCTCCTTTGTTTATGGTGAGTTATTCCAATTTAAAGACCATGAAAAGGATCCATTCTTTGACATAAAACTGATATTACTGAACTTACAAACAGGAGCCTGGTAAAAATGCTCATTTTAGAGGAAACTTTCAGACGGCATTTAGAGGTTTTTTGCATCTGAACTCTTCATATGCCTGAGTAATATAAAAATGTTGATTTGAATAGTTTAATCATTTACCAACTCATTCTGAGTGTTATTAAAAACCACCAACTACTTCTAAAAACAAATGGTTAGTAAATAATGTGATGCTTAATTTAGTCATAAAAAATGAATCGGTAACAATTAAGCACATTATATATGTGCTTATGTAAAGAATACAGCATTTGTATTTGCAGTTATAACCTTCTTACTAACATTTATTAATGTAGAGTTAATGCTTAACACATAATAAATTCAATATTTGCTAATGCTTAATAGATGATTCATAGTGTGTAGCTATTATGAAGTTACCTTTTTGGGGGGTAAGGCATTATAATTACACACTGAATCATTTATAAAGCATTAACTCTACAGTATAAGACATTAGCAAGCCATTTGTAAATACAGCTACATATGCTGTATTCCTGATTTGTAAGCCCATGCATAATGCGCCTAATAATTGTACTTTCATACTTGGAGATGCACTCTTTGGAAATACATTTTTGGCCCACATCTTAAATTGAAGAATATACTGACACAACTCTGATAAATAGTTATGAGCAATTAAAATAATAATGATATCCTATGGATAAAAGGTTAATCAGGTGGTTATGATGACTGTTAAATGATTATTTTTTCATTACTAAAGTAAGTAGTGCATTATTAGCAGTTGGTGGTTTTTAAGATCACTCGGAATGTGTTAGTTAGTTATTAATAACCTATTCAAGTCAACGTTTATTCATCTTATTTTTCAGGCATATAGTAATGATTACTCTGTATGTTAACAAATAATTTATTAACACAACAGTTTTGAGGTTGCAGTTTTGTGACCTAATCTAAAGTGAGGACTACTTATGCTTTAGAAATACCTCATAAATGACTATAAAAATTTAATTTAGACAGTAAACGGCAATTTTGTTTTAGGTAATCTTGCAAAGTTGCATTGGTAATTTGATACTGAGCTTTTAATTGTTATTTATAAGACATTTACAAAGCAAAATAAGTCCACACTTTAGATTAGGTCACAAAACAGTTTGTGCAGTTTGTAGTTAACACATTAACTACACTGTATGTTGTGTTAATAAAGCATTTATTACATACAAAGTAATCTATTTTTAATGCCTGAAAAATAAGATGTATAAACGTTGACTTGAATAATTTATTAATATTTACCAAGTCATTCTGAGTGATTTAAAAAACCACCAACTACTCTTAAATACAACAGGTCTGTAAACAATACAATACTTAAATTAGTAACAAATAAATCATTAACAAAGTATGAAAGTACAATTAAGCACATTGTGCATGTACTCAAGTCAAGAATACAGCATGTGTAGCTGTACTTCTAAACCGCTAATGTCTTAATGTTGATGCTTAACAAATGATGAATTACTATTTGCTAATGCTTAATAGATGATTCATGGTGTGTAGCTATTATAAAGTGTTGCCTTTTTTGTAACATAAAAGCATCATATTAAACAATGTGAAAGTCGAAATGTCCAATTTCCCTCATAATGTGCCGATTGGGAAGCAAATCTCCATATTGTACTACTTGAATATACAGTTGCACTGTTTGATTGAGGATGTTGGCCATGATGAGCGTCAGTATTGCCGTCTGTTTCGCTTTAGATCCTGTTTTTCTTTCTTTTTTCCTGTTTTTATTTGTAAAGGGATTCTACCGCCTTAAGTCTGTTTGTTGTAATAACCCTCAGATGATTCCCATTTGACCTTACCCAAATGCATTATTATTTTTGTTCTTTTAACACTCCGTTTATCCGTTCATGTGCTGCTATGGTTTGCGCGGCTTACGCTGAAAAAAAATGATTCTCTGGATTTACTTAATTTTTTTTTAAGTAGATGCAAACAATTCATATGGGCTGAATTTAAACAAATTAAATGTAGTAATGGTCAACTTTGTTTAAATTCCGCCTATGTAAATAATTTGCAACTGCTTACATTAAAAAAATGTAGTAAATACAATTAATTTTTTTCAGTGTAGTATTTGGACACTAATATACGAGATATATACGGTCGTCGTAGAAAACACTGAAATTGAAACCGAAGTGTCGAGTACCTCTGAGACGAAACTGGCTTTACTCCAGTTAATCGAAGTTGCGCAAACAAAAAAAAGAAAAAAGAAAAATGATTTGATCCGAACGGATTTCTTATCGGTTTAAAGAAACCGGTGATGACATACAGTTTGCGCACTGCTGAATTTTGACATGCGGCTGCAAAACTTATGACAAACCTAACGTAACGGTTGACGAATACAAAACGTTGTTGTATAGCTGATTGTGACGCTCTTTAAAGCTAGGAACCAACAGGTCGGATGCGTACTCACAGACCTTGTTCCTTGTTAAATGATGATGATGATGATGCTAACATTGTGAAAGTGTACACTTGTTTGATTATTTTTGACCAAAGTTAAATAAAATTTTAATTGTGTTTATCTGAATCGACACAGCCCAACACTTATTCCAATGCTAGCTCAGGGCAACTTTTTGATTTAGTGGCTACTTTGTACATCTCGTTTGTACAGTAAATCTCATTCATACACTATAGTACAATTCATTAATCCCCCAATTAGGGGTGGGTTTGGCAGTGCTATCTAATGGCAATTCGTAACTTTGATTTAGTGGCTAATTTGTACGATCTCATTCGTACGTTTTAGTATGATTCGTTAATCCCCCAATTTAGGGGTAGGTTTAGGGGTGGGTTTGGCAATGCTATCTCATAGCAATTCATAACTTTGATTTAGTGGCTAATTTGTACAATCTCATTTGTACGTTTTCGTACAATTCGTTAATCCCCTAATTTAGGAGTAGGTTTAGGGGTGGGTTTGGCAATGCTATCTCATAGCAATTCGTAACTTTGATTTAGTGGCTAATTTGTACGATCTCATTCGTACGTTTTAGTACAATTCGTTAATCCCCCAATTAGGGGTAGGTTTAGGGGTGGGTTTGGCAA